>BMAW01046282.1:26828-47326 GCA_019974015.1 Nephila pilipes | reverse complement strand
TTTTTTTAGAAATTGGAATCGACTGTAAAATAAATAAACAAATCATGGATATAAGGTAATTAAATTTGATGTCTCAAGCTTCGGATTATGGTGCTCAGTCAAATATATTTTAACGGTACTATATACTACTTATAGCAATTTTAATGTAGTAAAGTTTGTAAATACCAAAAAAAAAAAAAAGGATCTGACAAGAGTGAATGGAAATTAAACATTTATAAGATATTGAACATGAGAAGGCCTTAAGAACTAAAAACGATAAAATCAAAGATAACTATTTCTAAATAAATTACTTAAATAAAAAATACACGTAAATGCAAATTGTTAAAATTCTATATTCGTCCATGATCAGATAAGGGAGCAGGAAGAGTTTGCATGCAGTGTAAATCGACGCCCAATTAAATTAATTTAGGATTGGATTGTATTGTTACTGTAAATCATGTTAATTCAAAATTCTTTACTTTAGATCTGATTAAGGGTAACGTGTGAAATAATTCGGGCTACGATTATAAAGGGAAATAAAACAGTATAAGTTCCGGTGATCTTTGCAGAGAAATTAATAACTGTTGAACGAAATGTGTGATTATATATGGGGCAGGAAAGCAAAGATTAAATAGGAAGTAGAATTTTAGATAAGGCATGACATTAGTTATATATATACATATGTTACATACCTTGAACTGGGAAATTGTATTTTCATTGAAGGAGATATTTTTTAAATATCTTAAGGAATTCTATTTTACACTGTTTTAATTTTAAAAACAAATTTGCCTATAATCCTCACATTTTTAAACTTCATAACTCATGAACACTTAGCAGAATTTGATAAACGTGATTGATTTTCGCTTAATTCTGAGAATAAAAATTTTTACTGGCAAAATATGAGCCATCGGAATAGAAGTCTTTTCTATATCATTTCAGAATTATTTTTTTAAAAAAATTAAAACATTTCCCTTGTATAGAATCCTCAAACACATACAGTATAACAAGCAAAATTTTAAATTTTTATTCTGATTAAAAAAGAAAAACTTAGCATTTTATTATTGCCGTGAAATGTAAATGGTGAAAATGCTCCATTTTACTTTTTAAAGTACAATGAAATGATATGACACAATCTTCATGAAAATTTAAGGCACTGTTCTAAATTATGAAACTATAGCTATTAAAATTGATACATATAATTTTGATGCCATACAATCAAAATAAGGTAATACAATTGCTTCCGATATTTTGTTTGTGTGTTATTACTTTTCTGCATTGTGTACCCCTAAATAATTGGACCATACAATAATTCTTTACAAAATTTATTATAAATAGTCCTAATACAAAAACAAATGTACATTTTTTGATAATTTGAGCATTTTAGCACCAACAACACTCAGTTTGAAGTACAACAGACTAAACGCCTCACGATGTCAAAGTTAATCGGAGTATAACCTGCTCAGGACATTATCCGGTCAGGAATTAATTCAACTAATCAAATGTGTGGTTGACTGAACGCGAGAACTCACGTACAGCCTTCAAGTTGACGATCGATCCCATCAATCAATGGAAGCCCGACCTATGAATTAGAGTGTATAACAAGGCTCCTCTGTCGATTCGAAATCGAAAACGTAAGCCTTTTTTAGACAAATAATATACATACATAATTTTTATAAAACATATTTTAAATATTCTCGTAAAACCAATAATTCACAGTGGCAAAAGAATAAAAAAATTTAAGAAGTTTTAGATAATTATTTTTTATTCGTACAGCAAGAAATTAAGCGGAAATGAATTAAATTGATAATTTATCATCATATGAAGTAAAATATATCATTCAATGTGTTTAAAATTTATAACTAAGTTTAAGTCTAGTTAAATTTATAATTAATTTTCAATCTAGTTAAAATTTATAACTAAGCACTAAAACGAAGGTGTTTTTCATTCTCATAATAATGTAGACATTTGGAGTGCGGACAATCATTCAGTTTTAATAAGAAACTTCACTTGGATTGAAAAAAAATAATCACTTTCTTTAAATTTATCTTGATGTCTTACTGCTGTACTGCCTATTCGGATTATGTTTAATTTCTTCTTGGCTGAAGAAAGCAGGAAGATAATTTTTCCCTAATACACACACACAACACACACACACGCACACACACACGCACACACATATATATATATGTATATATATATATATATATATATATGTATATATATATATATATATATTATTTCCTATTTTTTCAATCTTCATTTTCAAATCCAATTTTTAGCAAACATTTGAAAAAATTCTTTTTTCAATAGTTTTTTTATTGAATAACTAGCATATTGTCATATCATAACAGATCTTGTTTTCAAAATTTCATGGTACTAGCTTATCAGGATGCGCGTAATAAATTGATGAAAACATTTGAGCCCATTTGATGCGCAATGAAAGTTAACAAAAAGTGTTGGAAAAAAAATACCAATAGAAAAGAATCAATATGCTACTAATTGTTACTAAAAATTTCTCGCGTAAAGGTGAAATAATTTAAGAAACCCAATGATAATTAATTTTAATCACATAGTTTTAAAACAAGTAATTTTGAAATGGAAAGTAAATATTGCTTTTAGAGTAAAATTGCAGAAGGTTAATCCTGAATAATTCTGAGTACACCAAACATTCGACTAGAAAAAATTTGCAATTTTATTCCTAAAAATTGCTGAATTATATAATTCAAATTAAAATGGCATATAACGTTAATATTCCTGAACAAGGATGCTGATATGGTGGCTGATACGGCTCTAAATAACTGCTGGGTCTCCACATTTTCACTTATTACAGTTTATAACACTATGGAGAATATCTGTAGCATTTTATATTTTTAAATAATTTAAATTTGACCTCATATTACATATTTTAAAGAATAAGGTTTTTATAGCTTATTCTAAAGTTATCGATTTATGGTCATGTCATGAGTGAGATGGTAGTTACAAGGCTTTTATAAAACTAACAGAATTTCAGAATAAGTATAATGTAAATTCATTGGCGAATGAAAATTTACCTGCTATCAAGGAATATTTGCTAGGCCTGGAGCTTATTTTAACGAATATTTTGCCTTAATCGACTGCGATATATAATAGACAAGAAATCCATTTATATTCAACGAGGAATTTGTGACAAAACGACCTGATTCAGATATTGAATGAACAATTGAACTCTCTTGGAACGCATTAATCAAAGACATATACGAGAGAATACCATTGGTAATTTTTTTGGCAATTGGTTCGTCAAGAGTACTCACAAGAAAAAGCTGTAAAATCTTGAATTGGTTTCGTCATGATCCATGAATGTGAAGCTAAATATTCAATACTAGTTTTCTAAAAAAATGAATTTAGATGTAAATTGAAAATCTATCCGAATCTGAGAATCAAGTAATAATTCATTTCTACAAACGTCAAGTTTCTAGCCAGCAAGAAGCAGATTAACTCTTCTAAATAATTTCATGTAAGCACTTATTAAAATACGTAAGTACTTTATTGACATCTAAATAACTATTATATATTTTTTATTTATAAGATTTCCGATGGTCAAGAAAAAGAATGTCAAATGTAAGCGGATCGCAGAAGAAAATCTTGGTAAAGACTGGTGTAGAATTAAATTCATACAGTTTGTAAATGCACATTTTTAGTACTATAATCTTGAATGACATAAATATTTAAAAATACAATCTCAGGATTATAAAGTTGGAACTCTTCTTCTTAAGGGGTCTCAGGGATGTTAACCATTCTTTCCCAGCGTATCACATTAATAGACATGCTCCGATAATGTCTGCTGCAGACCAACGTATCAATAGAGATACGCTTGATGAGAACGTTTTATTTGATTTTTAATGGTACTATATGACGTTACAATAGCACGAAATCTATATAGATAAGTTATATGGAGTGTTGACCTTGTTGATATGGGTTTGAACTACACTTCTGGTTATCAGGTGGTGGTAATTGTTAAAAACATTAAAGCGCTCTTTAGATGTAATGACATGGTTTAAAGGGTTCACTTTCTTTCGGTTTCCTTTTTTCTTTCTTTCTTGCTTCTTAGAAGTTCGAGTGAGAATTTATGGCCCTTTATGGGGGTTAGGGCGTTTAGTAGCAGATCCTCTCAGCTGTTCGTTTCATTAGGTTTTTATTTGTAGCGACAGTCATGACGAAAAGAAAGTATTTATCTGATACTGAGATTCACGAATTAATGAATGAATCTGACAGTTATGTTATCATTGATAAGCCAAATCTGTACATAGCCATTAATTGAAAAAAAAGGATGAAGACGTCCTCTTTGCTCAAAATCTTGCGTGAAGCATCAAAAATTGACAAAATATGTGTATAAGACATGTGACGTTGGACTATGCATTGAAGAATTTTTTTTTATAAAAATATCATAGAACAAAATAAGATTAATTTTCTATATCTTAATATTCCATGTAATGATGCATCATTACAGTTTCAAATTTATGTAGCAAATATTAGTATATGTGTGTTTTCTTAAAAGTTTTGATTTTCTATGTAATAATTTTATGTATAAAACATACAATTTTCGATTAAATTTTTTTCCTTTCGTATATATATTAATTTTAATGCATTTTAAATTGTATCTTTTCAAGGGGAACAGCCAGAATAAAAGTCCATAGTTGTTAATCTCAAAATTTTGCTCAAAGTCACTTGGTTCTGGTCTTCAATATTTAGAGACCACATCAAATCTAGCTACAAACATTTACAATCATGAACGTCAAATACTTACTATTTTATTAGAGAAATCTGATGTAAAAGCATTTTGAAATGTAGACTTATCACTGTCAGGAGATGGTAAAAATTCGAATCCGAGTATTAAAAAAATAGAATCATTTTTTAGTCTCTCAGAACAAAATAAATGATTACAAATTAAGAAAAAGGGTTGTAGGAGCCAAGAGAAGGAATATTATATAATGCTGGAGCATTTTAATAACGCAAAATTCAAAATTTAATTTAAAAATTAAATGTTAAATCTTTAAAAAAATATTTTTAGTTTGAGTTGTTTTCACTTCGCACAAGATATTTCAAAAACATTTTTACGTAGAGACTTAAAATTTTGTACATATATTAAGTATAACACACTATTTAAATTTTATCTAAATTTAGTGCAATTTATTTAATTTACCATATATAAGACTATTTTAAGACTATTAGACTACTAAGAGGTTTAAAACTTTTTTTTTCATTTATAAAAGGTAAATATTATAGAAAGTATATTTGACTTGGTAAATCAACTTACTACAAGTTTTTAAATCCATTATCGTGGAACATATCTAGCACGCTGTGAAACCTACTCAAATTTCCTAAGAAAAACTTATTATATTCACGAGTTCATAATATTAGATATTAGAATACATTGTAATTGTTTAACATGTTTTGAAAACTCATTCCTTTATAAAACACATGTGAAAACATCAAAGTAATTAATTTTAGTTTCATGGAATCAAAGCTTGTAGATAATTGTGAATGTTTTCAGCAGTTAAGATCATTCGAAACCCTTGAGATCTCTTAATTGATTATCTCTTTAAAGATCATCGTCAGGAGTACATCGTTCAGATACTCGCAATTCTGGTTCCAAAAACATATTGGTAGAGAGAATTCAACATGCGTTCGCGAAAACAAAATGATTTTCCTTAAAGTTCGGCATGGAAACGTCTATCTGCTAAGCTTTCATGTGAATTTCCTCTGATATATCAAATGTGGACAGTTAAACGTAGGCTTAAAACAGGTTTTTTTTTCTTATTTGGAGAAATTTAGCCTGAATACCAAACCTTCTAAGCTGGCCAAACAGATTCATTTTTGCATTTGTTAGGCATTATATGTCTTGAACTGATAAATCGAAAACAGCAAACTTTTTCCGATGAAAAAAGTTTAGCATGGATGGCCTGGGTGGATAAATTATTAATGATACCATTTAAAAAATGGTAAACACATTTATATGGAAGTCAGTAAATTGGTGGATCTGTCAAGGTGTGGACTGCTTTCTTTATGATGGCCAAATAGATGTTGCATTTTCAATTATGGCAAAAAGACTTTATTGTTTATTATGTTGACAAAGATCCAAATAATTATCCAAAAGCGTGTAAATATTAGTATAATTTATTTATTAATAAACATATAGAAGGGGAAAATGATTATTTAGGGAAAAAATTTAATGACATAAAAATTAATAATAGAAATACAGTTCTGTATAAAAAACAGGTTTATAAATTAATAAAATTAAATTTTCTTCATTCTGTATTGCTCTGAAATTTCATTGAAACCCAATCAAATTTTTTAAAATTAATAATGATTATAATATTTATATTGCAAATGTAGGTAAATAATTAAAATATTACAAGATTTTATTAATAATTTTAATAAAACTGATATAATTGAATATTGTTTATATATTATTCAGAAAATGCGAAAAAAAATATTTGCTATTCATAGTTATGATTTAGAAGAAATTTTTATTCGAAAGGTATAGATGATCTAGTTAAGTTTTTATTAATTATTTACAAAGATTATAATATGAATGAATTCATTACTTATGATAAATTAAAATTTTTAATTAACATCGTACTAATTGAATTAATTAACATTTGAATAAGAAATTTAATTTGATTTAATTAATATTTGTAAAATTTAACTAATATAATAATTTTATAATTCAATTAATATTTTCAAAATTTAAATAAACTAAAAGTATTCTTCAAGGTAGACATATGTTTGAATATTTGGAAAAAATCTACTACCAATTTTTCAACATTATAATATTGATGAATATATATATATATATATATATATATATATTGAATATCTAAATGTTTAGAATTTCAATAAGCCTTCTGGTGACAAACATGAATTATCTTTTTTGTCCACCATATTTAAATTGAATTCAAACAATTAATAATTTATATAAAACAAAATATTCCGACTTACAATATGAAATTAAAAATGATAAAATTATTAGCAATACTTGCGTGTGTGAAATAGAAATATTTTTAAGTTTCTTATTGACAAGAAACCTTTCTGAAAAAGCTGTTAATATATTTTTACTTTTAGATATATTTATATTGATGTTATTTATAGAAAATTAGTTAAGTAAATTGCAGTAATTTAAAAAGGATTAACTTTAAGACACTTATGACTAATTCCAATAAAGTAAATCACTCTACATATTTTGATTTAAAACATTTAGAAATTAGGATAAATTATAAAGAATAGATATATGTGTCTTTTTACGTGCATTCATACATATATATAAAGTTGCCATTAAAATTGCTGAAACAGCAAGGAATGATCTGATAAACGTCAAAATCACATGAAAGGAAGAAGTGGGTAGGATATGAAAATGATTAGTATTTTGGTGCATTTAGAAAACAATTGAATTAGAAACGAAATCTAAAGCATTGAATGAAAAAAAAGTTGTGAAGTGAATTTCTCTTTTGGTAAGCGCTTTGCAAGGTCAGAATTTGCTCAGAATATAGTATTATGTCTCGAATAAGAAGAAAAAATGCTTACCAGCAAGTGTCGAATTTCGACAGAGGCAGAATAGTAGCTTACCGAGAGTTTAAATTATCGGTTTAAAATATTGCCCGTTGTGCTGGTCGAAATTCAATGACTGTCATACAAATATTGAATCAGTGGGTTGCTGAGGGTCATACTGAACGACATATATGATCTCCACACCCTCATATGAATAATGACCGTGAGGATAGTCATCGTGGAAGATGGGGTCTGTAAAACCGTTGAACCACAGCACGGAAAATTACTCAAGAAAGGGGCATGTTTCTAGCAAACCCAGCATCCTCTCCTACGGTACGAGAATGTTTGAAGCAGATTGAACTATTAGCACAGCGACGATTACTTTAACTTCCCTTGACAATACAACTTAGAGAGAGATGGTGACGATGGTGTGCCAAACGATAAAGCTGGATTAAAAAGTGGTACAATTTTGTCTTTTCATACTAGTCCTAGTGCTGCGTGAAGTTTTCTGATTACCGTATACGTATCTGAAAGCTTCGAGGTGACTTCTCATCGCCTGCTTGCATTCGATATCGGCATAGGGGCTCTGCAATTGGTATGATGACTTGGGCAATCTTTGGTGCAAGACTACGTGTTGCCAATCGTGTTGTGACCTTTCTTGATATACAGGGTATTTAATTGTTCTCCTGGACTGCACGGTATCCAGATATGTCAACCACTGAAAACATTTGGTCAGGGATTTCTGAGAGACTAAATTACCACCCGTTTGCAGTGAATACGGCTGATGAAGTGTGGCATACACCTGAAGCAGCATGGACAGCGCTGCTTTTTCTGTCATCCCAGCCCAGTTTGAATCAATGCCTAACCGAGTAAGGGACTTTTTCACTGCCAAGGGTGGCCGCTGTTTCAACTAATTTCGCACCCCTATAACCCCTAAGCTGCATGCAAATTTAAACATTTTTTCTTATTGTTCCTTATCCATATTGTTTATGTACAGTAAATATCTTTTTTTTTTTTTGCATTTGCTTTTCATCATGGTATTGCACATTGAATGGCAGAAGTATATATATATATATATATATATATATATATATATATATATAAGGTCAATTGAAAAGTCCCCGGCCTACCATAGTAAAATACATTTTTTTGGGAAAATTAGTTTTTCTTATTCAACATAATTCCCTTCAAGACTGATACATTGATAATAGCGATCCTCCAACTTTCAGATACCATTTTTGTAGTACGATTTGTCCTTTGCTTCAAAATAGGCCTCAGTTTCGGCGATCATCTCTTCATTCGACTAACATTTCTTCCCAGCGAGAATTCTTTTGAGATCTGAGAACAGGAAATAGTCGCTGGGGGCCAGATCTGGAGAATACGGTGAATGAGGAAGCAATTCGAAGCCCAATTCATGGATTTTTGCCATCGTTTTCACTGACTTGTGACACGGTGCATTGTCTTGGTGAAGCAGCACTTTCTTTTTCTTCAAATGCGGCCGTTTTTCGGCGATTTCGTGCATCAAACTGTCCAATAACGCTATGTAATAGTCGATGTTGATGGTCCTTCCTTTTACAAAGTAGTCAATGAAAATTATTCCATGCGCATCCCAAAATACAGACGCCATAACCTTGCCAGCCAACTGTTGCGTTTTCCCACGCTTTGGAGCGGGTTCATCGTATGCAGTCCACTCGGATGACTGTCGATTGGACTTCGGAGTGAAATGATGGAGCCATGTTTCCTCCATTGTCACATATCGACGTAAAAACTCGGGTTAATAACGCTTGATCATCTTCAAACACTGCTCCGAATCATCAACTCGTCGTTGTTTTTGGTCAAAATGAGCACCCACTTTGCACAGAGCTTTCTCATACCCAAATATTCGTGAATGATATGATGTACATGTTCAGTTGATATCTTTAGAGTGTCTTTTATTTCATTCAATTTCTATTTACGGTCATTCAAAATCATTTTGTGGATTTTTTTAATGTTTTCGTCGGTAACAACCTCTTTTGGGCGTCCACTGCGTTCACCGTCTTCGGTGCTCATTTCACCACGTCTAAACTTAGCATACCAATCCTTGATGGTTGATTTTCCTGGGGCAGTGTCCGACAACTCGGCATCATGCCAAGTTTTTGTTTGAACTGTATTTTTTCCCTTCAAAAAGCAATATTTTATCAACAAGCGAAATTCCTTTTTATCCATTTTTTTCACAGTAACAAAAGTTGCTTCACTCAAAATGCTATAATTCAGAAACTAATGATCCGACGGCTGTCAAATTTATACACTTATCTTTTGAGCTTTAGGGCTAACTAAAAAACATGGATTTAATTGTAGTAGCGCCATCTATGTGTCAGGTCGGGGACTTTTCAATTGACCTCATATATATATATATATAAAACCAAACCTTGGATAGATTAGCAGCATAAACAGAAAACTCAGTACCGGTACAGATTAGCAATTCTACAGGCACTAGACAGCACTCGTTATAACGCTCACAACACTTTTAATAACGTTAAGCTTACCACCTTACTATTTGCCATATGGGCGAATCTCTGTAGCAATATTCTGATCTCACAAGGCAGATACTGAAAGTCTCCGTAGATGCCTCGAAAGTGACCGATTCCTCGTAGATCCATTCAGGCAACTCCAAATGCTGCTAATCGTATCCATCTATAGATTTGACCCGGCTTCTTATCTCTCTGTATTTATAGCCGATCCGTTCAGATATAATACCACAGGGAAAATTCAGAAAAATTCCATAACTTTCCTCATAGTCAAAATATGGCTAAGATTTCATCATTTTCTAGAGATATCGTTTTGTCGTGAAAGTCACCAAATGTTTCGTTCCAAAATGGTTACCAAATTCATCTTTATTGAGGCTTGCCTTGATTGACTAAAGCAATCTAAATAATGCTCTCTTTTCCCTTCTAAGAGAAACGACGGAGGGAAGATTCATCAAGAATTTGCAAGTATTTTTAAAATAGTGCCTTTTACGAATTTTAAAATTTTAGGTTTAATGAATTTAGTAGATTGATTTAAAGCACCAATTTTTAATTTGATTACTTGGTACGGATTTTTAAATAACTTTGAAAATATATAATTATTTTTTTTTTTTTGGAAAATACTTTTTTTTAAAATTTAGTGTATTTAATTAATCAAACAATCAATATTGTTCGTTGGTTATAAATAACAAAATATAGCGCCGTATTATAATTTGTGGGGAAATCAAATTTCTTGTGAAGTTAATAATTATAAGTTCTTAGTTTAAAAAAAATATTTATATTGTTGGTTCTATATTATTTTTATATTTAAGTTTATTTACTTTGGTTTTAATGCATGTCTTTCTTTCTTATAATGTTTAATTTTCTTACGTTTATGGAATTGTGATAATTTCACCTTGATTGCTTATGATATTTTTATCATTTTATCATTTTTATCATTTTATATTTACAACTTTAAAAAAAATTATAAAAATTCTCTTTTAGTAGAAATAATTTGCAAGTTATAAATTTTATTTTGAATAATTTAAAATTATGTCTCATTAATTTGAAATATATATATATAATGCTCTTAATTTATAATTATGACATCAGAAATGAATGGTTAAAAGTGTAACTGTTCGTTCTTTATAGAGGATACATATCATTTTTTTCCTTCTTTCGAAACGTTTTGGAATAATAAATGTAAAGGTGATATAATATTTCAAGAAAATTCAAAACTTTGTTTATAAATAAACGTTTGACTGAATACTACTTACATCTAATGAAATTGTATCAATTTTCGATATCAGAGAAAAAATTATCGCTTCTAAATAAGTCTCATTTGGAAAGTAATTTTTTATTAATGTTTTAACTTTGCAGAGCATGTTTTTAAGAGCATTTAACATCAATTTACTTATAACTTGACACAAGATCATTTTACAATTTTAAGCGATGCCTTTTAGTTGAGAATTTATACTACGTTTATCACTTTTTTTATTTCAGTTAAATGTAAGCTTCTCGTTTTGTTTGAAAGTATCATTCGTGTTCTGCTTAATCCATCAAATTTTATTATTTTCTGCAAATTCAAAAGCTTAGGTGAACGCACATTGACTTCTAAAATTTGTATGCATATAGAAACTAAACTGATCTCCCTTTCTTTTTACATGTTTTTCTTTTATGAAGACACGGTGTCCGACGGTCATGATCGCGAAACGCGGCCGGAGTTGTATCCGTCGATACGTGGGTTTAATATCTGAAATCATTTAAGACCCTCAGTGTAGCGCGATTGATGAACATTAAATCTGTCAAGGTTCTACGTTCTCCCGTTAGCATGATGTGGAAGTTTGGGGCGAAAGTCGCTAGCTCAGGTTTTGTCCTTATCGCTTCACCGAGGTTCAAAATTACGAAATCTGTTGGCAATAGCCCTTCTGTTGCTTCAAGGTGTGACGTTTAATAAACATATAATCATTGTTTGCACATTCTGAGACTTTTAGATACTTTAGACGGATATTTATATCCTGAATAATTATAAATGTATTAAATATTTAAATTAAATATAAATCAAATGTAAGCATATCAAAAACCGCAATTGCAACAAATTCGGGAGTTAAGGTAATTTGTTATTTCAGAGTCAATTTAACTGCAAATTGCCTCTGTGTGCTCTTCTCCGCTAAGTTAATCATTTTTCTTCTTCTTCCTATTCGAGCCACCCTTTTGTTATACCTCTTAGAAGAGAGTTTGCGCATTAATTAGTAAAATAGAAGAAACTACTTTGTTCTTAATCCGGGGTCTTGGGAGCCACCGGAGCTACTTAGGTTAATCAGATTAAGGCTAGACGTCATACCTATGCCTAATTGCAGCTCTGTGGTTAAAGTTTTCAAATGTCTTACGATGTATGTGTGGAGTTGTTGGTACGAATTTGTGTTTAATTTAAGATCATTGTTAGGTATAATAGGGAATACGCACAATTTAAATTCAAGTGGGGGTTCTTCATATCACATTATTTATTTTTACTGGATATTGAGTATATAGATTTCCATCCAGTGAATGTTACAAAAAAAATATATTAGAACTGATTTCTAAAAATAAATATCTTCTAATTTAGAGTCGGTTTTGGTAATTCAGTAGCTCCAACTGAGAATTTATAACTTGAGATACTTGAGTTATATATAGAACAACTTGATAAACACGTTATATTTTATGTAGATATGTGATTGTGGTGTGATTATTTATCAACGTCGCACTGAAAAGCAACACGGCGATTGGTGACGGACCTAGTAATTTTGAACCTCAGTCAAGTGACGAGCTGGCATTTACCTCTCCAAACTTACCCTCCACGCAATGGGAGGACTTGGACTTAAACAGATTTAATGCTTATCAGCCCTAATACACGGCGGGGTTTTAACATCTCGAATCCACGATTCGATGAAAACTGCCGGTGCCAAGTCCACGACCATTAGATTCTCACCGACCACACATTTTACAAGATGTAAAGGGGCCCTAATACGTTTAAACACAGTACATGGAATTATCCCCCCCCTTCTTTGAGTCTTCATTTTTCTTAATTTTGGTGAAATGATACAATTTCTTGATTGCGGGAATTTGTAATTCAATAAAATAATTTTAAATGTTCAAAATTTTTAAAACAATTTATTAAATATTGTTTAATGACAACATTCTGTTGTCCTATATAATAGTATATTGAAAAATGAACAAAATCTTAAAAAAGAAATGTTTCATTTCAGAATTTATAATTTTGTTTCACAATGCAAATAAAGCATTCAAGAAAAAAAAACATATTTTGATACATGTTTTTCAGAAAATAGAATTTTTTAAAGCTTACGGGTAGTGTGACCCCTTTTAAATTCCTCATATGGTGTGTTATGGTGAGAAGCGTGTGAGGAAATATGTATTAATATTATTATCACTCGTATAATTTAACAAGGATTGGCCATCTTGAAGCTGAAGAGAAATTTATTTCGAGGCAAGCATTTCTTTCTCAACAGAATTCAGATGGTTTCTTCTTACAATAATTTTCAGTTTGCGTATCCATAATTCGATATTAATGTCTTTATAAATATTGCTTTTATTCTTTAATAATGTAACACAATTTGTTCCAATCTTTCCTATACTTCTCCCTCATATATTCATAATTTATCCACAATATTACAAATCAAATCTATAATTACGGGAAAATAGGCAGTGTATGTGAAGTTGAACATCAAAAGCGAAATTCCATGTCTATGTTTAAATAATAATAATTAATATTATTTGTTTGAGGTAAAAATGAGAACATTAATTTTTGCTGGATCTTCTACTTGTAGTTTACTTTTTCTTATCGGAATGAACGCTTTACAAACAAAAATTCATTAGATTGTGAATTACAAAATACATTTGTTTACCTATAAGATTTTTAAAATAGAAATTTCATTGCATTCGAAAGATAATCAAAAAGTAAAAAACTATCATTTCTTTCATTAACGATGTTGAGCAAGTCTATTTTTAGACTTAAATAACAACTTCTTTGTTGATTTCTGGTACAAAAATTGTAAATGTATTGAATTTTAATATTTTCAAACGTAACCCTTCATCTAGAGCTACGTTTCTGCAACAGATATTTCTGCTTAGCAGTAGTGTTTTTTTTTTAAAAAAAAAGAACGCGACTTTTTTTTAGTTATTCCCGATTTTTATTATTTATAAATATGGCAAAAATATTTTTATAAAAGTTCTAATTCTGTATTTTACTTCTTGGAGAACATTCAGTTGGTTTTCCCATTCAAAACATAATCCTTAATTTTATTCTCAGTAAATTAATAACGAATGAGGTAATATGCTTAAGACGAATAGCTTACGTAGCGAAAAGTCGATGAAATCGAATTTGAATAACGGTATCATCAAATTTAATTCCGCACTCAGTCTTTCGATACATTCTGGGATAAATATTCTAGCTTTTCTTCAAAGAAGAAAAAAACTGTTTACTCCGCGTTTGCGTTAATGGACTACGGTCCAAGCAGTTTTTAACCCCCCTGCAGCTTTTCAAGTTGAAATTAGTTTTTTAATAACTTTTCTAAAAGTTAGTTCATAAAAACTCTCAAATTCACCATAAAAACCTATCTACTTTTTTTCAAAATGTACACGTTTTTTAAAATATAACTAGTGTATAGCCTGATTCCATAAAAAAGTCGCTATAAAAATTAATGGAGGGGAGTTAAATTGCTGTAATTCACTTTTAACATACTTGGATTTAAATTAATGTTTCTTTCCTAAGAGATTCAATCATAGAAAAACTGCGGTTACTGGGGTCATTTCAATAGAGAGCTATTTTTAAACCTCCATTGTATAAAAGAAAATTAAAAAAAATCTCAAATATTTTTATTGAAATTATTATAATGATATTCTTAAGCCATACAACTCGGCGTTACATATGCTTTACAAAAATATTTTTTCTCATTTACTTCAGCTTGAGTACAACTGCTATACCAAACTATAGAGAGACAGTTCCTCCCCTCCCTTTTTTTGGAAGGGTTTTCAGGTCCCTTTTTAGACTGTGCTACCTTTGTTCATATTTTGGTGAAGATATTTTTCTCCAATGTTATCAGATTGTGTGTGTATTGCTTATTATTGGCGAAGTTTAGGAACAACCACACAATTCCAATTTTGGAAAATAAATACTTCGTACGGTAATTTTACACTGTCCATTGCATACACATTTTTATTTTGTCTTTTTTTGTCTTTGATTTTTTTAAATATCCTGGAAACGTCTCACGTAAATCGTGATTAAGATTTTGATAAAGCATTTAAATGAAGAAAATTTCGAACATAATGATTCAAAGTTTGAAGATGAATTACGAAACAGCATTTTGGAATATAATAATAAGGTTACTTTAGATGTATCGGCAAAGTAGGATGAAATCAAAAACTAAAAATATACATTTATGTATTTCCCCCTAAAGATTAAAGATTAAGAAAGAAATTCAATTTCAAAAAAATTTCTACTCATTATTTTTATTGGAGTGTTTGAAATCGGTTTTTTATTTGTATACGATTACGGTTCAGCATGTTATTCATATACATTTTAAAAACTCACAGTATTTCAAAAATACTCTAAATCAAATTCTAGAAAATTTCCATTGTAATTTTAGAATTCATTATAAAATACATGCATATTAAAAATTCATTATACTCATAAAAATGAAATAATGCATTTGACAATTTTCAACTCATTCAAGTAAAAATGGGAACCAGGAACTTAGAAAAAAACTACTGTTATACAATATTGTAACAAATATTGGGATCTTCCTTACTCGTGAATGATTACGAATTAAAAATTGACAGTCCTACCCTCCTCTGTTTGTAACGTGAAACCCTAAACAATGCAGCATGTGGCGAAAATAGAAGTACATGAATTTCTTGAACGGAGAAAAAATTTTCTTCTCTGTCCAGCTAGCAGGGACGGGAAGAAATATTTTGCTCAATTTCAGCCGAGTTCTTAAGATAAAAAACAATTTCTATAAATACATACATACATAACTCTTTCCAAAGACTTTTGATGAAGTGGCTAAATAATGGCATATTGCTGTACAAGGTCCATGAATGTTCTCTCGTGCAAAATTTTGACCAGTTTCTCTTTGTAGTTTTTATTTTTCCTTGTAGTACGCAATGCCTTTTGATACGTAATTGAATTCATTGCTTGGATATGAAGGAAAAAAAATTGGTTTATATATATATATATGAACAAAAAAAATCACAACATATCCATCATAATTTCATACATTAATGTCTAACAAACTAGATAATTAAGGGTATTACTAAAACCAACTACTTTAAAATTATTATAACTCATATGAAAGTTTTTATAATTAATGAAGCATATTAAATTTAAAAAATTCAAATCAAAAGCTAAAATCTATTAAGTAACTGAAAATTAAAGCCCAGTGAAAGAAAAACAAAATTCAATGTGTGTTTATAAAATTATTATTGAATTACTCTGTCAATTACATTATAATAAAATATGGTAACAAACTAATAATGAGCAAAACTCAGAAAATTAACCAAGAGAAGAAAATAAAATAATACCAATATTAATCAAATTCAAATCAACTGCAAATAGCACAAATACAAATAGTTAACAAATTGTAAGAAATTCGAAAAACAAAGAAATGTAAAAAAATAATTAAACTAAAAAAAATGACAAATGTAATAATTACCAAAGACAGGCCCTTTAAATAGCAAAGAAACTTTTTCAAGACAATTACCATCAGCTGAAATTAATAATTATATAACCATGTAAACCACATAAGCAAAATGCAAATAAATAATAAGACAATAATTTGTATAGCCAAATCTTAAGAATAAGAATAAATAAAACATTATAATATGCATGCGTCAACTTACCATTACTGTCCATGAAGTAATTCATCACCAAAGTAAACACTGATTGACTGATTAAATTTTTTTACTAATAAAACTAATATTTAAAAGAAATAAATATTGAAAAACAAAACCAAACTTTTTTAAAAATAACAGAGTTAACAATAGATGAAATAAGATAAAATCTATATGAATAAAGATTAGCTGAAAAACGAAATTAAAGGAGACTCATCAACTGGATTAAAAAAAAACATATTTATTCAAAAAACTCACTTAATATTAAAAAAAATATATACACTTAAATTTGGAACAAAAAAAACCCGAGACAGAGACAGAGAGAGGAAGAAAAATAGAAACTTCTAAAAAAAATATTTAGAGAAATATTGAATCAAAATACACTAAAAAAATATGTAAAAGACAATTATAATTTTTTGTCAAATTTTTGATTTTTATATTTTAAATTTCTTTAAAAAAATTTTAAAGGATATTCACTCCTGGAAAACACATAATTTAGAAATTGTTCATGTTATTCTAAAAATCAGTAGGTAAATTATTTAATTCGATAATTCGCATTAAATAATTATATAAAATATTTATGCTTAAATTACTATCACTAGAAAGCATTTTATTAGTATGAAAACAATAGTTATTTGTCATACAAACAAAACTAATAATCCCCTTATTAGCAATTTTTAAATTAACATCTCAGAAATCGTTTTCATGAGAATTTATATTGGTTTTATTAATATTTAAATACGATGGATAAAATGATAAGTAAGGTATAGAACTGAAATTAGAATTAACTTGGAAAACAATACGAGATCTTCAATATATATTAATAATTCGAAATTATTGTTATATCTAAATTTAGATTCAATAAACTTAGATTAATATTTAGTACTTTGTAAAAGTTTTTCAAGTACACTAATATAAGTATTTGAATCATTAGTCACAGTTCTAAATTTAATAGGAACTTTAGGAAATTTAGAGGTTTAAATGTTTGATGAAACATGAAAAAAAATGATGGAGAAATTACATTCCAGAAGAATAATGTAAATACAATACAGTGGTTGTCCAATAATATACAAAATATTGTGCTTGAACACTTTCTCTTATAGAAGTTAAAACTAATAGAATACAAGATAAATCGAATTTTTAACATTTATTCAATGATAACATTTCGATTCATTAATCCCACTTAATGAAAGTTTCTTAAGTTGATCATATAAATTGTATTTAACATTAGAATGAATTCATATCTGAATTTGTTTGTCGATAATGAACATAATAAACTTTCTAAAATATTATTTTTTGATTGAATTTTTTTTTTCATGTACCATTCTATTCTTTCCTTAATGAATTTAAATATTTATTCTTTGGAAATTAATTAAAGATTTAATATATGTAAGTTAATTAAATTTTAAAGCTATTAGATACAAATCTTTCGTAAAACATTTTATTTTGAAACAAACTTTTACGTTGACAGAGGAATGCTAAATTAAAATTTGAATATTAAACATATTTCTAATGTTAACATATCCCATGTTTACACATTTTTAACATATCACCTATGAGAATCCACAATACATGAGTGAGAATGAATGGCATGAATTTTCCAAATATCACCGATGATAATTAACAACACGTGCATGAGAGTTACGTAAGGTATACTCAGTACTCGGGTTTTCATATCTTACGAAAGAAAATTAGCAAATTTACATGCATAAGAATTGCCTACAGTTTATTCAATGTTTTCCAGTTTATTATTATTTTCCATATTCCACAGTTGATATTAACAATATTGCTTATTTGAAGCCATTTAGGTCTATTGAGGTCACTAAAATCATAAGGGATTGATGGCAATAGAGATTGAGAAATTGATGACAATAAGTAACTAGGAACGTACTTCAACACAGATTATCGAGAAAGTATGGATGACATTTAAAATTAGATTATAATCAACCAAAAATGTTTACATGAAGCAATGGCTAAAATGTTGTTAATTCTTATTTGACGAATAAAATTTCATAATTTTTATTTCAGATTTATTCAATAATCTAGTATAAAAATGCATTCACTACACATATTTTAAAAACAAGGAAATAATAAATTATATCTACAAATATAGGAGTGATTAATTTTTAAATATAGAATATAAAACATTATTCTCAAAATTTTACATCATATTTTAATAACATATTTTGCTTTCTAAACTAATTAAGTTGTAATTTTATCCTTAAGTTGTGGTTGATTTTACCCTTTCTCCTGAGTATATTTTACTTCTGGAAAGTGTCTATTGTTAAATTGAGTTTCAGAATTGAAATATCGATTGAATTTATGTTTCATTTTAAATAAATTGTTTGTGTTTTGTTAATAATGAATGAAAGTATATTTCTTATTATAATTTTGAAATAAAAAAAAAAAACTTTTTAATTTAAATCTCCTTTTTTTTTTTTTTTAAAAAAAAGACTTTTTTCTTATAGAAAATATTAAAAAAAAAAAAAAAAACAAATAAAACAAACAAAACAAAGCAAGTAAATTTGTGAATCTTTATTAGTATTGAAGAATTTGAAAGTTTGCTATAATAATACAATTATCACTCGTTTACCGTCAATTTTTCTGAAAGTGTCTACACAAATGTTAAAAGTAACATGAAGGTCAAATAAAAGCTAAAAAATATCATATTTCATTGAAATTTGAATAAATTTTTAACGTTACAGTGGAGCAGAATAAATAAGCAGAGAGTGTATTACCATATTTTAAAATTCTGTATGGTAACGTCTTTCAGTAAATCGAAGCGAGATTATATTTTTAATTCCTTTCATTGCAAGAAATATATTAAATTAAAAAAGTCTCAAACTTATTTAAATTGGATTTCAGAATAAATTTTATTCTCAATTTTATTTTCAGAATAAATTTTTTGTTTCCAGAATATATTAAGATTCTAAATCATACGAATAATACTAGGACGAATAATACTATACGAATAATACTATATATATGTGAATATTTAATATTTAATATATTTTTTTGCAAATTTTGACTGAATAACTCATTATACTAAATTATAGAAGTTTAATTTAATGATGACATCAATGGTAAATAGCTCCTTTCTTATTTTCAAAGTATCAAAGACCTTAGATGTAAGCCGTGAAAAATAAGCGACTTAAGTTTTTTTCGTATTATGCGAAGAAACTAATTCGTTCACCTGACATTTAATATCCTCATATGTGTTCCATCTTTGAAAACATTCTGATTATTAAATTTGGAAATTTTGCCTCATATAATATCTATTTTTAAATTTATTATTTGTATAAATAATAGGGCTTATGTTTCCTGGCAATTTGTGTAATAATTTAATAATAGCATAATTAATCTTTTCATCTGCATTAACCTAAAATTTTCCGTTTCTAATACACTTTAGTTCTTCTATTTCAAAATGAATACTTCACAATTAAATATATGTGTGACTATACACTTAGTAAAACTTTAATCTTAATTAAATTACACATAATGTTTTAATCTTACATGAGAGAATTACATAATTTTGATTCAGTACAAGTATTATCATATCGAGCCTATGACTGTAAACACCAATACATGCATGAGAATTAAGTCAAATGTATTAAATGGGTATTTTTT
>BMAW01046282.1:0-26728 GCA_019974015.1 Nephila pilipes | reverse complement strand
GAGAATTAATTACAATACATGAGTGAGAAGTGCGTAAGGTCTATTGAATGCACATTTTTTTATATTTCAATAGACAGAATTAGCAATATTACATTTATGAAATCAGATAAGTCTACTGGATCGCTAAAAACGCATATCGTATTTTAAGGTAAAAATCGAAGTCATATTTATCACAAAATAAATGTATTCGATAAAGACCGTTGTATTTTTTCTCTATATATATTATACGATTTTTTTTTATAAAACTTCAATCCCTTTGACTGATTGGCTGTTTATTCTTTAAAAGAATTTTAAAGGACTTTAACAATTGGCAATCGATTTGCATTGCGAGGTTGGATTATCGATGATTTCAGGCGTCCTACAAAATTCGACTATTTTGATTCAATATTCGAACATGTATCGCATCTTTTATTAAAGGGATGTACACAGTTCATATACAATTGAATATTTCTAAACATTTGTTAGTGAGCCCATTTGAGGGTATTATAAATTTAAAATAATTAACTGATTTTATGGAGGAAGTTTATAAAATACATCTTTGAAAACAAACAGTATCGCTTTGTTTAATAACATTTCAGCTTGTAACATCATTGATGCTCGGTATCGTGATTATTTACGGAAGACAATGTTTTTGTGTATTCTTATCAACATAATTATTTAATTGATAACCCATTTTTAAAATGTTTTGAATGGACAACGTTTAATAACCATGGTATGGTTCTTAGTCTACAAAAAGAGAATTCTTTTAAATCATGAACCCAAATACCCAAGATTTTCTCAACTCCAAAATTCTTGAATGTTTGCAACACACTTACGTGGTAATTGTAGATGAATAATAAAGTTCTGGGTATTAAATTGTCAATACATTTTGATTAAAATCTTTGAAGAATGGGAAAAATATTCATTTTATATTGGTCTTTCAAAATATTATGACGTATTTATACAGAAATTTCTGGATGGATTTTTTTCTATCATTTTGACCCTACTTTACTATTTTGTCATACTTATCTTAAATGTAAATTAATTAATAATAACCTGGGAAATTAGACACTTTTCCTCCTTCAAAACATTAAAATTTATGTGAAATTGTTATTTCTTTGTTCGTAAATTAAAATTTTAACTCTACAACTCTTTCATATATAAATTCTCTATTAAATTAGTGTGTACAATCTGAACCCATTAGCTAGGGGGTGTCGGCGTCCATGGTTACGAAACTGCCAGATAAGTGAACCGTGATCTAAAAGATTAATATAAATTGTGCGAAAAATAAACAAAAAACTATACAGACATTTGTCTTGAGTGTGTTTAGTTTTTATGTTGGTCATCGTCTTATAACATTATTGTGACGTATTTGTGGTAAGTTATGATCTTTTCAATATCTTTGCTTGGCATTTGTGATATATGTATCCTTCGTTTACCTTTTTTTCCCCTGTGATTGAATTTTCATTTGGTATTGTATTCCACCTGAAATTTTAGTTCTAAGCCATCTTGCTGTAATATAATTCACTGAAGTGTGATACATGGATTCTTGATACTAGTATAAAAACACGTAATTTCATTTGAAAGTATGGAACTCTATTTCTTACATTATCATATTTTTTACCTGGAGCTTTTCATTTACAATAACAAGAATTTTATATGATTTGATTCTTAAATATTATATAATTATTATTTTGGAATTTTGGCTGTATTATGTTAATAATTGTTTGATGTATTTAAGTAAATGTTTAGCATATTTTCATAAGACACACGCGCGCGCGCACACACACACACACACATATATATATATATATATATATATATATAGGCTTGTACACGTTGAGCAAAAACATTTTCATTATAATTAAAATAATTATTTCATTATAATAAATAATTAAAATAATTATTTCATTATAATAAATAATTAAAATAATTATTTCATTATAATAAATAATTAAAATAATAATTAATTATTAATTTTAAAATAATTATGCTAGTACTTTTCCTAAGATTTATATTTTTCAGCAAATTAATTTAAAAATTTTCGACCCAGTTCTATTAATTGCAAATATTATATAAGATTTCGGTTGGGGAATTAAATTATATTTTTACAGAAACTATTGTTAATATAGCATAAATATCTTAGTGAACATCAAAAGTTCCACTATTTGAAAATCTGCGGACTCTTGTACGTTTATGAACATATTAACTCAAATAAAATAAAGTACATTTATAACTCTTCAATAAATTTATAATAATTGTATGCAATAGAAAAGAAATAAATTATTGATAAGTAAGCCTTTAAAATCGATTTTATGCAGTTAAATTAAAAACTGATTTAATGCGTGATAAGCAGCTTGTAGATGAGTGACATTGAAAGTAACATGTGTTTCTAAATAGTTTTATGAAACTTATAGCTCCATTTATAAAGAAACAATTCGACTAAAATTAATTGAATACATTTTGTTTAAAAATTTCGACGTTATTTACAGCTCAATAACGTCGCAGTTAAATTTAATACCAAGTCTACTGATGACGGGACCTTGTAACTCTGCACCACAATCAATTCACTGGGACGGCAAAAAAGTTTGAATACCATATTTTTAATTTTCACACCACACCTATGTGAAGACAAAGAGTTTAAGATATATTTAACATGCATGGCACATGCACTCTGCACCATAGATCTTTAGTAACATCAGGACTCGAAACGATGAATAAAAATATTCTATCCATAAACTAGATGCCGGGCCGGCATTGCATCTTTACTTAGACGAAAAATTACTTTAAAATATTTCTTAGCAAACAGCATAAACTGCTTACATCCTTTTTGAGAAACGAAGCATTGTTTTTTTTTAACCTAATTTTTTTTATAAAAATGAAAATTTATTTAAAATAAAACGCTAAAATTTTTGTAATTGTGATTTGTGTAAAAACAATTTGTGATTGATTAAACAAATTAAAATTATGCTATTGTAATGATTGATATGAGTACATTTAAAAAGAGCGAACTACATATTGCTTATTTTTTAATATACTCTTTTTTTTTTTAGAAAAAACTCTTAGAATTTTGAAAAAAATAATTACCGATGTCTGTCTTTCTTATTATTATTTAATTAAAACTTTTTTGATATTTATTTTTGCTTTTTTGATAGAACTAATTTTCTTAAGCTAAGGAAAGAAATTCGACAGAAAATTTATTAATGAAATCATTTTAGCAATAGGCTCTTTTTTTGGAATTTATCTTTTCAATCGGACACAGCAAACGTTTGTTTGCAAGTCAAGTCTTATGATAATGCATCGTAATTTAATTAATAATTAACACTATTGTATCTATGGTTTATCAGAATTGGAAAAAAAGCCTATATGTTCTTTTTTACAACGAAAGATAATTGACTAGACTTCATAATGCAATTAGAGGGAAAATAATTATTCATTTAATTTCGTTAATATACATGCGTTTTTCCATCATAAATGCCTGTATACATAATTATAAAAATATCCTAAAGGAAAAAAACAATTATTATACATAAAAAGGAAAATAAAAAGTACTGTCTTTCAAAGCACAACAAAGTTAAAAGAGATCTGAAGTCTTTCTAAGAAATATCATATGTAATGATTATTTTTGTTTAATCAACTTAGCAATAATGTAATTATCTTTAAGACATTATAAAACATAGTTTCTCTACTGATAATTCAACCACTTACAAAAATAGTACACACACACACACACACACACACACACATATATATATATATATATATATATATTCCTTTTACTATGAATAAGGTTTTTATGCAAATTGTTCTTTTTTTTTGTTTTATTAATCAATTTCTTTCTGCTACTTTTTTTACTATTACTTCAAAGTTTCAAAATCTTACATTTATGATGACGTATCATTGGTAAGTTTTTTTTCTTAGGAAATTATATTTTAGTTTGCTTATCTTTCAGAATATTTTACATAAAATTAATAATTCTCTTTAAGATAATGTTTTCATTTGGTGTTAACATATGTTATTAAGTAATATGTCATATATATATATATATATATATATATATATATATATACAGTTTATTTTGGTTACAGAAAAAATAAAAAAAATTGAATAATTTTTTAATTACAAAAATCAAGAAAAGGGAAATTCACTCCATAACAAATATATTACGAAATACATGACAAAAATAACAAGATGAGAACCTTGAAAATATAAAAAAGGGCAGACTTTGGCAAGAATAACAAGTAAAATGAAGCAGAGAGGTAAACCAAAAAGATGAATGAGGTAAAACACTTATTAACTTAGAATATGGTTTATGATAGATCAGCAGATTTAAGACATTTTAAAGGAGAAATATGATCTTCACACAAATATTTTATGGAAATATGGAATTTCCAAAAAGTTAATCAAAAGCAGAAAACCACATTTTAATATAGGAAAATTAATAAAAATACATACATATATATATATTTATATATATTGAAACATCCTGTACTATGCAGTAAAAATTGAGAAATAATAATTTAATAATTAATAAATTACACATTGGAAATGATTAAAACAGTTACCCATAAGACTATTTCTTTACAACAGTAAAGTACGTAACTTTAACATATCAAGACTTCCTCGCCTGGTTTAAACAGGTGTGTAACAATGCACTTTATCAGACAGGAATAATAGAAATGCAAAATATTTATAAAAACTATAAAAAATAGAAAAATGGGGGATACAGATAAAAGAAAATTATAAACAAAATAAATCGAGAAATCCACATTAAAAAAAACAAATACAGATATAACAGAATCAATTTTTCAAATACAAAAACAATTTTTTCGAATACAGAAACAATTATTCAAATCGCATGAAAAAAAACCTAAAAATTATAATTATTATATTTTAAATACGCATGCATATACATAATATACATGTACATATGCTTAATATACATCTGCATAATATACATACACATACAAAAATAAATATGGATATACGATGTGTAGCTATTAAATAACGAAAATGACGCTGCTGCAGAAGGAGTACGCATAAGCCAAGCGCCGGCCATTAGCGTGAAGCCTTTTCTTTCAAATACAGTGCCTCTCTTTTCTCTAAACAAATCCGTATACTCGTAGTCTTCGTTTGCATTAGAGTTATTTTTTTGTTTCGCCAGGAAAATGACAAGTGAGCAAAGAATTGTTGTAAGATTCTACATGAAGCTTGTAAATACTGCTTCTAAAACTTATAATTTATTGACAAAAGTGTATGGCAATAAATGTATGCCACAGCATGTATTTTTAAGTGATTTAAGCGTTTTCAAGACAGTCAAGAAGACGTTGAAGTTTATTCCCTCCCTCCCCCTCCACTGATGACTCCTATATCAAAATCCGATGTCATTATCGAAAAATTAGGTAACGTGGTTCCATCCGACTGTCGGTTAAGTATTGTTAAAACTATAGAAATTGACAGGGAATCCGTGCCAAAAGTTTTTCACTATGACAATGTGGGGGCTCATTCCACCGTGTTTGTCAAGAGGTTTCGAGCCAAATACAGCATCCAGCATCCCAGTGTTAGAACATCCGCTTTATTCACAGAAACCTGATCATACGACTTTTGACTGTTTCCTAAGCTGAAATCTGCATTAAATGGAACATGATTTGAGTCAGTGTAACTTTCAAAGAGAAAGCTGCTCATATTGTGAAAAAGCTGACAGAAAAAAGATTTCCAGCGCTGTTTCAAACAATGAAATATATATATATATACATACATACATACACACACACACACACACATATATATATATATATATACAGGGTGTCCGGTCTTAATGTGAACCAATAACTAATTCTCGAACCTGTTCGGCATAGATATGCACTGCCAATTTGAAAAATGTTTTAAAAAAGGTAAATAATGTTTTTACGTGCTTTTCAAACCAAAAAACCAATTCAGAAAAAAATTACAAAAATTAAATTTTTATACGGTTCCCAGGTCCTATCACTTATATTTAGGAAAAGATGCAGTACGCAAGAACAAAGTAAACACAAAAAGTTTCATTTTATTACGATAAAAACTGACCAAGTTATGGAACTTTGAAAATCATACATTTCATCCATTTTCTCGGCCATTTTCAAGAAGCTAGTAAGGGGCCATCTCGAAAGTGAAATTAATTGGAACTCGGCCAGGAAACTTTCGCTCTTGCACGTCACTCTTATGTAAATCGTTTTTAAATTTAAAAGTACATACATTACGATAATAATACAATAATTAAGTACTTAAGATATAAAATTTATACTGTGTACGCATAAAACATAGACAAAATAAATTATTTTTGACGAAGAAAACATTTCAAAAGCAGTTCCAAAAAAATAGACTTATTTGCTGCGTATGCAGACTGATTTGTTACTGTACTGATCATGGCGAGCTTTAAAAATCTGTTGTATAGTCGCTTGCAATTGCATACAGTCGTTTTCTAATATTACGTATTCTAGTACGGGAGAACGAGATGTATACAAATGAAGAATACTGCGAAATGGTTCTGTTGTATGGGCAGTGTAATCGAAATAAGAGAGAGGTGGTAAGACTTTATGCCATTAAATTTCCCAGTCGAAGACATCCAACTTATTGTACAATTGCCCGTGATATTTAACGCTTGTATAAAACTGGGAGTTGTCATAGTCATATTCCTTTGTCTCGTGCCACACCTTCAAGCTTGCGGATACCCGCTGAGGTTGTTCTAGGATATGCCCTGGCTCATCCTGAAAATAGTGTCCGGGATATTAGCAAGGCTTGTTCCTACTCAAAATCGACGGTGTGGAACATATTACATCCGTACGGTGCATATCCTTATCGTCCAGTCCTGGCGCAGGAACTAATGCCCCAGATTCATGATTGCCCAGATTCATGATTGGCTCATCATTCCACATTATGTTATAATTTGAACGGAAATCCTATATTTTTTTGCTGTTATTTGTTAAAACACGCTGTTTTAATCTTTTCGGTACAAGTTGTATTTCTTTAATTTAACTTTTATTTGTTTGCCATACAGCAATACAAATTGTCAATCTATGATGTTTAGTACGATATTTTAATATTACTATGTTGTTTTTCTTTTGCTCTTTCTGTAGACAGTGAATTATAGTTCTCTAAACTCAATTTATATACGACCCTTTTTTCTGAGCAATTCAAATGCTTCAACTTTATGTTGCCATAACTCGGTCAGTTTTTATCGTAATGAAATGAAACTTTTTGTGTTTACTTTGGTTTTGTGTACTGCATCTTTTCCTAATTATAAGTGATAGGACCTGGGGACCGTATAAAAATTTAATTTTTGTAATTTTTTCTAAATTGGGTTTTTAGTTTGAAAAGCACGTAAAAACATTTTTTATCTTTTTTAAAACATTTTTCAAATTGGAAGTGCATATCTAAGCCGAACGGTTCGGGAATTAGCTATTGGTTCACATTAAGGCTGGACACCCTGTATATTGGTGTTCAAATTTAAGAGAATTTTCAGATTTAGTCCATTATCTCAAAAAATATTGAACAGATTTTACTAAAATTTGGTTTGTACATAGGTTTGATATAGTACAAAAAATAACAATTTAACAGTTATAATGTACTCGCATGATTGTGTGTAACACTAATCTGAGTCACAAGATGTGAAACAGCAGTTGCAGAACAAAACAAAAAAGGGCTAATATGAGGTGTGGTCCCCTATTACAGATATACAGTCCACGCACCGTAATTTTATGCTAGAAATAAATGTTAAAGCAATTAGTCCCACTTGTTCAGAAAAGCTGTTTTTATTTCTTAGATGGTTCTTGGAGAGGGGTTGCGAATTGTAATTGCCCTCCCCAAAGCTTCCAAGGCATGCTCTATAAGATTGTGATTTGGAGATCTGGTTGACTAATCCCTCCTGCGAATATCCTTACTTTCCAGAAATTAGTCGACTATATGAGCTCTATGTGATCTCGTATTGTCATCTATTATGAGGAAATCAGGATCAACTACACCTCTGAAAAAGCGATCATAATGCTCCAAGACCTCATCCCTACACCTCTCAGCAGTCGCAAGTGCCTCTTTCAAAGATATGGAGGTGCATGCGGCCAACCCACATGTCTGCCTACGGCATCTAGCCCTAAGCTATCGTAATCGTCGATTTCTAGAGAATGGAGAACAGGTAGCGGGTCCCTGGTCCTCTCCATGTGAAAGTACGGTGAATATCACTGGTTAGGCTGAATCTGGACTCATCAATGAAGAAAACAGTGCCTCATTCATCAATGCTCCAATCTCTATGATCTCTGCACCATTTTAAGCAGACTCTCCAGTTCGCAGAACTGAGCGGGATACAAAAAACAGGTCTCTTTGCAAATAGCCCACTCTTATGAAGTCTTCTGGATATAGTGATTCTTGAAACTGGGGTTCCTGTGGCCGCATATAACTCATAGGAGACCTGAGAAGCTGTAGCATCCCAGTTTTGCCTCACTATAACCCGTTCACTCCCAGCGTATCCCATGCGATACGCTCGAGTTTGCTTTCCTGTGACCAGTGTATCACATGAGATACACTCCTAGAATGCCTGCTGACGACCAACGTATCAATAGGGATACTCTTGATGAGAACGTTTTATTTGATTTTTAATGTTACTAAATGGAGTTACAATACTATGAAATCTATATAGATAAGTTATTTCGAGAGTTGACTTTGTTGATATGGGTTTGAATTTCACTTCTGGCTATCAGGAGGGGAGTAATTATTATAAACAAGTGTTGCAGCGCGGCTCTTTAAATGTAATGACATGGTTTAAAGGGTTCACTTTCTTTCGGTTTCCTATTTTCTTCCTTGTTTGCTATTTAGAAGTTCCTATTAAGAGAATTGATGGATGTTTATGGGGGTTATTGCTTTTGGTAGCAGATCCTCTCTGCTGTTCACTTCATTCGATCGGTTTTTATTTCTAGCTACAGTCATAACGAAAAGAAAATATTCATCTGATATTGAGATTTGTGAATTAATGAATGAATTTGACAGTGATGTTAGCGAAAATAATCCAATTCTATGCATAGTCCTTAATGGGAAAAAATGGACGAAAAAGATGTGCCCTTTGCTCAAAATCTTGCGTGAAGCGTCAGAAGTTTACAAAATATGTGTGAAACAAATGTGACGTTGGACTATGCATTTAAGAATTCTTTTTTATAAAAAAACCAAACAGCAAAATAAGATTCATTTTTTATATCTTAATATCCCATGTAATGGTGCATCATTACACCAATAAACTTATGTAACAAATGCAAGTATATTTTGTATTTTCTTAATAGATATGATTTTTATGTAATAATATTATGTATAAAACATAATTTTCAATTAAATCTTTTTTTTTCTTTCGTATATATATTAAGTTTAATGCATTTTAAATAATTTATTTTAAAACCAGACATTTTAATGAATAGCCAATTTTAGAGGAATTTTTTTCGAGAATTAGGCTTATTATCTAAAATGTCTGGGCACAGCATGACACTCCGCGGTAAGAAGCCGCGGCCCAGAGAAGCACATTTTTTTTCCTTTCCCTCTGGTGGTGAAATAGATAATGAAGAAATGGCGATCTTCTCTGGCCTTCTTGGCTTCGCCTTTCAAAACGGTATTTTTGCGTTTTGTCCGATTCCTCTCATGAAATTCTACAAAATATGCAAATTCTCTTATTTTTGAACACCAGTATACACACTCTCTCTCTCTCTCTCTCTCTCTCTCACTCACACACACACACATATATACATATATAGCTTGAAAAGTGGTCTAGAAATTTTTCGAATACGCAAAATTTGTCATACCTACACAATTTGAAAAATGTCTTATTTACTTTTAATTCATTTAACACTGTAAAACCTCTAAAATAATTCTTCAAAATCTGAAGTCAAAGAATTATGCAAAATCACTGACACAGTTACGGACCTTGAGTTTACAAGACCAGAGAGTTTTAAGGTTCAAAAATAATTACCTTTTCTTTTAAATATTAAGAGTACACGTATTTTATCCAGTTCTATGCAAAATACAATTTAATAGCATGTATCATTGGAAAGCGTTAGATAAAGAAAGAACCTGAAATACGCTATTAGAAGACAGTCGATTTCTAAAATGTTCGCGTGGATGTGCACAAGTTGACTAATAGACCTTTAATTAATTTGTTTAATTGTTGAATTTGTTCTTCATCCTGCTGTCACTCACAAGCTTTTTAATTAGGATTCGGGCTAGAATAGCGCTCCGCTCTCTAGGCGCCCGTAGAAATCAGCATCTACTCAAACTTTTTAATTGTAATTTTTGTTTCAAATGTCCTTGTATATTTTGCTGTCTTTTGATTTTTGACTGGATATTTAGAATTTAGTTCCGGTGTTTTGGCAACTTTTAACAATTGTTCTTTATAAAATTCAGTATTGGCATTTTGTGGCAAAATTTAAAATTTTTTCTTTCACTTGGGAAGACGGTATAATGTTTTGCTTCACGCCAACTTTTGACAAATTTGTTATCTTTTAAAATAAAGGATTAATGAATATTAAATGTGCGTAAATCTTATCACTTAATTTTGTAGGTCACCGTTAAGTAATTTCTTAAATTTGTTTCCATTTGTAAGAGCATTCCTAAAAGTAATATTAATACACGTGGAGTGTAATAATTATAAAAACATTTTTAAAATTTTTATTATTAATGTGTTTTTAGTTTTTTCATTTTTAATTACACACACACACACACACACACACACATATATATATATATATATATATATATATATTCATATACACTATCATCATCGTTTCCGGGAAATCGTAGGTTTGCACATCCTGAAACCATTAGCAGCCGTGAAGTTGTGCGGTTGATGCCCATTAAACGTGGTGATGTTCAAAACACTTAATTAGGTTGATTTTGAAGTTAATTGATAGGAATTCCACTTTAGACATCGTACTTATCAATTCAGAGTGGTCAGATATGTGATGTCCGTCACAAAATCCTTCGTGCAGTTTTGGAATGTGGCAATCAATCAGCTGTTTGTCTATGTATTGGTTCTTATGTGGTATTTATTCAGGTATGGAGAAACAGTTATATCTTTTTCCTTATTTGTTTTAATGGTAGGGGGCCTCATTCTCAGAATTAATGTAACTATAACAATAATGAGTAGCCATTGTGTTCAGGCTTAAGATATTATGTTAAGTGATATATAATAGATGAGAGTTATAATTAAATAATGCTGTACTTTTTTGCATTTTCTTGTATTAATTTTATTTTAATTATTCTGCTTTTTAAACTTAATATATTCCTCGCGAAGAATGGTGTATCATTGTGCTTCTGATTTGGATTACCTTGTGACATTGGGCTATTCGCGGTTTCTCTTCACTAACCATGGAGACTTTTAATTGAGATTGATTGCTTTTGCTAAACAATCTTTGCCCAACCAAAAATGAAACGTGATTATGTAAAGCAGGTAGAAATGAAGTGAAGCGGGTTAGTTAGGAAATATATAAACTCCGACTGAAAGTATAAAGATAGAGAGGCTGTAGGAGAAGTGAAGCTGAAGCTATAGATAAGTAGAAGGAGAAGTAGGAAGAGAAGTTGAATTAAAGGGTTAGATTAAAGATTGTTGCAAAAGGTTTAGTTACTACTGTTTTGAACAGTTGATCCAGAGTCCGAGTTGCAGTCGAGGAAAGATAGTGGTAAGAGTCTTTTAGATTACTATTGGTAGGTTAAATTGAGGTTAATAAAAATATTCCCCGGGAGAGCATAGTTAGTTGTTGTCATAGTAAATATAAGTTAATAAAGTCTATAAATATTGTTCTTGTGTCTTTCTGATTAGTTAGTGTGTCTTAGTGTTTAATAATTGAATCTAGTGATGGCACAAGATGAAGTCCGGATCGGGCGGGCGTCACAACTTTCTTTAATTACCTTGAAGCAAAATTTATTTTAATGGTATTATTTTACAATTTCTTGATTAAGTAAAATTCAAAATATTTTTCATAAAGGGCAAGCATCGTAAATGTTTTCGTCAAATCTTGAGATAGGCTTATTGTCTATATAAGCAGCAATGTAGTCGGGACTGATACATGTTAAATCTGTTGAGGCTCCTAATCCTCCATTTAGTATATTTTGGAAGTGTAGAGAGAAAGGGTGCTAGAGCTCAGATACCGTCCTAAATCAAGATTCAAAATTGCGAAGTCCGTTTTTAGTAGTTATTGTATTGATTCCAAACTTGAATTTAATAAACAGTCAGAAATGAATTTCACTGAATTTTAGACCTTTTAGAAGGATTTTATTTCTTTTATACATTTCGGTAAAATACAGTAAAGCCTATTTTCTTCGAAATAAATAAGCTAAATTACTCAACCTTGAGAAACATTGAATTCTTTAATTTCCAGAACTTGTTTGTTTCGTTCCAAAAAGTGGTCATTACAGTGGGTGTTTCAGCAAATACGAGATGAAGAAATAAACGATAAATTTATATATATTAATAAACATTATAATAAATTTACTAAAAATACCATAAGAGAAAAGTAAGGACATTTTCCTTTTTATTGAATATTCATTTCATTTTCATTGTATTGAAAATCAGTCTCTTAAATGATGTCGATAATGTATTGTTTTTGAGATCTAAGAAATTTCAAAATAAATTATTCTATACTTCTTTAAAATACATAGGTAAGATATGAAAGTACATAATGGTAAAAGAAGAACGAATATATAAAATTAAAAGAAAGAATGAATACATAATAGTAAAAGAAGAATGAATATTATATATTATAAAGATACGCATTAATATTATAAGTCACTATATTATTAAGTACCTCCTAATAAACATTTGAAATAATTTTTTACATTATTAGTGTGTATGTTCGATGCATCAGTGAAATTCATATTTAATAATGATTTTAAATATATATAAAGCGTGAAACGTGAAAGATGTGAAAGCATTAGTCGTGATGGGCAGTTCTAAAGTGTCACATATCGCAGAAATTGTGTCGTGGACTTAGCTGGTAAGATGAGAACCCTTTCTCCATTTAGATAAACGAAGTACTTATCATTAAACAAGGGAACCTCAAGACACACATTAGTGTTGATAAATGGCTGTTTTGAAGCAACTTTGTCATGCGAAAATTCATCATTCCATTTTCTAAAAGATATGTGTTAGCTGGACATTGATATGATGGATTTGTTTGAAAGTTCTTTTTATTTGCCACTAATATTAGAGAACTTCGATGTATAATATCTGTCAGAGGAAAACTTTATTTCGAAATCATTATGGAAAAAGAAATCTCAACAACAATTCACAACAATACAAATTTTAAAATTTCTTTTGAATGGGAGTGTTAATGAACGAATAAATCTAGCATTAATTTTATATATTATAAAGATTTTTTCCTTCCCAATTTAGTCTAAAGTAACAGAAACTGAAATTTCAATATAGTGCTTGAGCGCATTTGAAGTAGTATTTACTCATTTAGTACTACTTAAATGAATTTAAATATCTTCAAATTTAAGTAATTATTGCATTTAGAGAATAATGCATGATTTTGTAAGCGATGCCAAACAACTAAGTATTATTTCCATGTATTATATTTATAGTCATTTTTTAATAAAGAATATTTGAAATTAATTGATATTATAATGAAAATACTCGAATTCTAAGAAGAAACCAATGCGCACTCTTACGTATTTTGTTTACTAACTTCTAGTTTCATTCAAGAGAAATAAAGAGATTTTCATGTACTTACTTTTTGAAAATCGAACAGTGAAATTGCGACTTTTATGTTTCAAGCATTCAACTATACTATCCAGATTATACATAAACTGATTCCAATGCTTTGGATCATGAATTATAATTTAAAAATGTAATGGTAGGTGAAATGGTCTCTTAAGTGACCACAACAGTAGCAAATTTTTGTCGCTGTTAAAGCAGAGAATTATGTGTAAATCCCTTCTGAAAATGGAGGCTAGAGGCCATAAAAGGTTCTGTAAGGACGAGATAACATAATTTTATCATAACTAACCTTAGAGCCATTTTGTGAATTTAACTGCATAAATTAAAATCCCCATCCAACCAAATAAAACATGCTCTACTTAAATTCAAGGGACTAAAGAAGTGTTATGAATTCAATTAAAGAAACTTTTTTCTTATCGAAGCCCCTTATTCAAAATAGAGTGTTGGAATTTGGCATTTAGAATACAGTGATTAATAATGAGTAGTCATAGTTGATGTGTGTTAACTTGTATCCGAAATTGACGAGCATTTTGAAAGAACCTTCTAGAATTATAGGGAAATAGTATACTCACTCGAACATCCAATACGTGCAATTAAATTCACTCAGACGCAGACAGATGGGTAAGAGGTTTAATTCATTTATATTCCAAGTTAGACTGCAGGCATAATGTGGGTCTGAAATAAAGAGTAAATGCCCTAGATCAAATAATGCATGCTGACTGAGAAAAAGAGAACATATTACGTATTAAAAATTGATAAAATTGATTGTATCATCTTTAGAGTTTGAGTACAAATTTGTACTACTTTGCATTCATTTAAGAATCCCTGAACTTTTGAATAATTTCATAACAAGGGGGAGTTATATGTGTATCTAATTATATATATATATATATATATATATATATGTGTGTGTGTGTGTGTGTGTGTGTGTGTGTGTGTGTGTGTGTGGATACATTTTTGTTTCTCTTCAGGTAAGGTACTCTATAATACACATGTACAGTACGTTCGTTGCCAAAAAAACAAAAAAAGTAAAAGTGGGATTGTTACAAAACTTGGCACGTAGGTACGTGTCAGGCAGATATGAAAATGATTAGAAATACAACGTAATTGCGCACAGAGGGCGTTGAATTTCGTTCTGCTTGAAGTATAAAACACTTAAGTAGAGCTTGTTTGTGCGTATTTAATCCCTTGCAGAGGAACGCTTTTTAACTAGAGAGACCATTACACCGCCATCGGATACATAAAGAGTAGCTGTCAGAGTTCAAGACTGGAAGAATCATTGGGCAGATGGTTGTGAGCACGGCAAATAGCTCTCCACCCAAACCCTTTTGACTTCCCTGTCAAGGGGTGTTGGGACTAATAGACAAGAGAGAGATCTATTACACGGCTACCATGCTCAGTATACCCTTGACAGATCAACAGGAGAAGTCCATCACTTCATACGAAGGGCACCCATATAGCCATCTGCCACAATATCCAACATCTATACGTAGGCAGCACCTTGACTAAGAGCCTCTGTATCAATCCGTACCATCACAAGGCTCCTGGATGAAAGACATTTGCTATCGCGGTGCCCATTAGGTGTAATGTCATTGAAACCCACTTACCATCGACTTCTTTTAGAGTGGTGGCGTGCTCGAAGAGATTTGAATGCAAACGAATGGAATCAGATCGTATTTAACGACCTGATTTTTGACCTAACTATTAACATCTTCAATTTGGGGCGTGAAGACGATCGTGTATGTGCGCGCAGACCTAGTGGTAAATGTCGAAATCCGACCTTCGCTGCAATGCGGCACACTGCTCCAATAACTGATGTGAGGATGTGGACCATCGCATACGACACACGGTCAAGCCTATGATACCATGACAAACCAGAGATACGCTCCTGACATTCTTAAAGCACATGTGTTGCCACTAATAGCAATCCTCCCAGGAGTTGTTTTCCACAGTTAAATGCAATACACAGCAAGGGTTTCACAGGATTACCTCCTCTACACTTCCACACTTCCCTGGCTTGCTCGATCTCCATATTTGTCTACGACCGAGCATATCTGAGATCATCTAGGACTGCAAGCTGGACAGCTTACAAGTTTGGTCGAATGGAAGGCGTGTTTAAAGCAACATTGGAACGAGATGTCTCAGAATATCATACAGGACTTCTATGTCTCAATGCCCGACAGTATTACATCGTGTATTCAAGCTAAAGATGGCCCAACAGGGTATTAAAAGCCCCAGTCACTTATAATTTTTCTTATAAGAAATGATCGTTTTCATTTGATTTTTAATATCTAACTTACATAGACGTTGTATTTACGTATGTAAAATTTCCATTTTATTTTGACAACAGTCCTTTGAGGGCAATGTTTTAGGGAAATGAGTATATATATATATAACACAAGGGATGATAAATTCCCGTTTTGACTCACATATGTTGCACAAAATATGGAATCAATATTTTTTAGTAAGTACTAACCTTCAAAAGATAGCTGTAAAACTTTTATGAGAATCTGACATTTGATTCAAAAGTTACACTGTTTTCAGTGAAAAAACTTTTTTTTTCGGAACAACGGTAAAAAAAATGAATTTCGTGTGTTGATAAACATTGTTTTTTGATGGAAAAGAACACCATTGAAACGAAAGCATTTCTTCATAAGTTTTATCCGGTCTCTGCACCAGGAAAATCGATCATTATTGACTAGTTTGCTGGATTTACGCTTGATCGATGAGGCACCACACTCTGTTCGAAAAAAGAGTGGGTCAAATATCAAAAAAGTCCACAAAATGATTTTACAAACCGTGAAGGGAAGTTGCTGGAGATAGCTTATACTCTAAATATATCAAAGGAATGAGTAGGCTTTATTTTGTATAAACATTTATCTATGAGAAAGTTGTTTTTGAAGTGGGTTCCGCGTGTGTTCTAACAGTAGACTAAAAACAATGAGTCGATGATTGAGAGTGAATTTCGAAGTTATTTCTGAGAAATAAAAAAGAATTTTTGAGTCGATACGTAACGATGGACGAAACTTGGATCCACCATTATGCGCCAGAATCAAATCAGCAGACAGCTGAGTGGACAGAAGCCGGTGAACCTCTCCCAAAGTGGCCAAAATCGAAACACAGTGCTAGAGAAGTTATTGCATCCATATTTTGGAATGCGTACGGTGTTTTGTTTATCGATTATCTTGAAATAGGCAAGACAGTCAATAGTGATCGCAACATGGTCCAACTGGATGGTTTGAACGAGGAAATTTCGACGAATTGGCCCCATATGCATAGAAAGAAAGCTATCTTTCACCAAGACAATGCACCATGTCACAAGTGTTTGACTACGAAGGCAAAATTGCACGAATTACACTTCGAATTGCTTCCGTACCCAACCTATTCTCCAGATTTGGCCCCCAGGAACTATTAATTGTTCGCAGACCTGAAAAAATTCTCCCACGGAAAGAGATTTGGCTCGAATGAGTAGATGATGGCCGAATCAAACGCCTATTTTGATGTCAAACATAAATCATTCTTCAAGAAATGTATTGAAATCTTAGAGAAGCAATGGAATGATTGTATTGCTCTTGAGGGAGATTATGTTAATGAGTAAAATTGAATTTGACTGAAAAATTTGTGTTTCCTTCATTAGACTATTTTGTGCATATATATGATGTGAAGTATATATATATATATATGATACGAATTAAATATATATATATATATATATATATATATGTGTGTGTGTGTGTGTGTGTCATGAGTTCGAACTATTACATTTCCATTTTAATTTACTTTCTTCTCTTTTTAAACATAATTTAGATTTAACGTTCAACCAAATTTTTCCAGTTACTCTCCTCCCGTATTATTGTTGTAAACCTTAACTTATAAACGAAACCTTACTAACAATTAATCACGTGTTGTCGATATAAACCGTCTAGATTGTATCAGCATTTTCTCTTTTCGCCCTGAATGTTGCCTTATAGTATGTGTGATGTCAGTTTCATATTTCGTGATTTGCTGCTACCATGTAGTGAAAGGTACATCTAAAAGGTTCAATGAAAGGATGGACTCAAAAGCAAAGTGAATTGAGAATGCAGCTTCGCCGATAAAAGATGACTTGGAGTAAAGAGCGCAAGAAATTGATGCACATTTGTCTGCTACGGATAGTCTAACGGCATGTATGCAAAACGTAACGTTGAAATGAAATGGAGTAATGGATAAACATGAAGTTTTGTTAAGGTGAAAATACACGGCCAATAAAACGCATCCAATGTTATTCGGGGTTTATGGAACTGATGCAGTGAGCAGAGCATGCATTTAAATCTAGTTTAAACGTTTTTGGGAAGGGAAGAAAAACCGTTAAAGAGCTATGTTTAGGTAACATCACGGAGGTGACCTCAGCAAGTAACATCACGTAGGGGGGGGCAGATACTGTTGTACAATATCCTACTATTTCTATAATGAATACCAGAAGAGTTGGGGATTAACGAGAAAAGTGTTAGCACTACCATTCAGCCTACTCTTCCCAAGTACTCTTCCCATTTTAGTCACATTCATTGACCGATGAGCAGAAAGACACATGAATGTACACTACTCGAGATTTCATTCTATCTGCAAACCATCACAGAAGATGTTTGATGTTGCTACTAGGATGGCTCGGATTCAAATCGGCAAATAATTGAATGGTGTTCACCGATTTCCTTGTTCGTCAAAACTAACTGCTTATGGAATCAAAACACTCTTGGATAAGTTTTTCAACACAAACGGCATGATTCACCAAGAAATTGTCCCGGAAGTGCAAACTGTCAACCCTGAATTCTGCTAAGCGATTTTGAAACACTTATTGCTGCTGATGAATGTGTTCGCCATAAAAGTGGAAAGTAATTTTTGCTGAAAACGCCCAACTGTATACTATAATCCTGTACTCAGCTTCTTTGCTCAACACCTTATAACTGTTACCGCGCATCCACTGAAATCTCCTGAACTGAAGCCTGTGAACTTCTATTTGTTCTCTAGTCTCAAAGAGGATCCTTAAGGATAAATGGTTAATATAATTAGATATGCATTTGTTATAGTTCAATATTTTGTTGTTGATATCTGACAAAAAGGTTCTCATCGTCACCGTTTGACATCAGTTGTTATAACTTTTTTTTCTGGCAGTACGAACTCTCAAATTCAATCTTAGGGGTTGCCATAATTTTCACGGCACTCATCAGAACCTTGGTATGTGTTTACCATACTTATACGTTTTGCAGACACTTACCAAGCATTCTACGTTGCATGACATCTGTGATCCTAAAATAGTTGTTTGTTGACTCATTTCAATGTCATTAACTATGTCAAAAGGGTATTGTGGCCAACAGATGTTACTTTTAAGGCAAATGAAGGTATTTTGTTTAAATGTTTAGATTTTATTTGCTTTTCGCTTGCATTCACCGAACTTTTAAAAGGCACTCTGCATATGTTACCTGTAATAAGAAGATACCCTCAACTTTTAAAAAATCTTCTTTATGACAGTTGATCGGAAATTCTAAGTGGTTGATTTATCAATATTATAACAGCTTAACTTTTATGAAGTTGGAGACTCCGCATATTTATATATATATATATATATATATATATATAAATGTGTGTGTGTGTGTGTTAAGTGTGTAAGATGGAACAAGGAAAGGTAATGAAATGTTCGAAAAAATTTGATAAATGTGCATCAAAAACATACAAATGTATGAAACATGCTTGCTATGATGGGTTTAAGTGAATCAAGTATTTAAAAAAATAGAAAATTAGTTTTTCTACAGAAAAGATCATGCGAAACAAAAATATGTACTCAAGTTGTGTTCCACATAATCCAATCAATGAATAGAAATAAAATACAAGTACACGTTAAAAAGTTTCAGCTGAAAATTATCTAAACTTCTTGAAATCGATAGTTGAATTAATGAAATTTGTGTTTTCCTAAAACAAAGTGGTGAAGTGCTGAAGGGAAGAAAAAAATTTTAGCATTCTAAATATTGTTCTATCCACATTCACAATTATTTTCGATCCATTCTTCAATAAAAATTGTTATTATCCAGAAAATTGTGTTCTAACATAACAAACAATTACTGGGGACTATTAAAGAAATGCATTACAGAGGCTAATAACCACAAATCGTCCAGAATAGCTGGATAGAAACAGTAAAAGCATGTTGCTTCATAATGCATTCTATTTCATCTCAACATTCTTTTTCTCATCGTGAGATTTGGGGGGAAAAACATCTGTGATTTAGTCACACACTTTATATGCCTCATTCATATATATATATTCTGAGGTTTCTACTTAAAACTTAAAATGAAACTATAAGGGTGTTATTTTGAAGATTCTTCGATCATGAAAATATCTACGATGCATGCGTCGGAGGCAATTCTACGAAGTGATCTAGAACAAGCATTTGAATCATTATTAAATCATTGTAGCAAATGTATTACACGGGGGGGACTTATTAGGAGCAAAGAATAAACAAATAACAGTTTATTGCTCATATTTTTCTTGACAGGCACAGTGTTAAAAATTCGTTAACGCAGGTTATATATATATATATATATATATATATATAACACAAATAGTATGTAGTTATAGTATATTTCATACACAAATAATACTCTAAGAATAACCCAAACTAAATCAAAACAATTAAGATGGGAAAAAATGAAATATTTAAGGAAATAAGTAATAACCAAATTACATTTATATTAAACAAATAAAATTTAACTTAATTAATTAAAGGGTTTAAAACTTATATAACCTCAAACCCAAACATTCAAAACTAACTATTAAGAAACCGAACAATATATTATAGAATACTAAACTAATTTACCATTTATTTACTGATAAACATTTTTATTTCACCTCTGATTTGCACAAAACACGCACACAACACTTTCTTTTACTTTTCTCTTTTAACAAACATTTTCTTATTAATGTTTTGATTATAGTATTACTGTTGTTTTTAATTCTCAGAGCCAGAACAGATCTGTACGTACAGAAACAACAATCTTATTTAGAATGCTTATCGCGAAACCTTACGATCCTCACTCTTGCATATCAAATCGCTCACTAACGCACTGACATTTAGGGGATTGTGAGATTGGCATCTTACACTGGACCCTTACCATATGCGTTCGACGGGTGGGCTTTAAACATAGAATATAGCACAATTTAAAATAAAGCAAAGTGACAGAAAATCAAAATGAAGAAAATCAGAAACAAAATATAAGTTATACTGTACCATATTTTAAAATAAAATAGTGTTTTTTGATATTTGTAATTACTGATGAAACCATCACACTTAAATTAATTACATTATAAAAAGACAGTAGAAAATTCAGATTTCCATTAAAGCATTTACAATATATACCACACATGCACACTCAAACATAAATACACACACACACCTATATATATATATGTGTGTGTGTGTGTGTGTGTGTAACTTATACCTTTCTTCTTTTTTTATAAAGCTAAATCCCTTCCATTTTGACATTATTTATTAATTGTCAAAAAGTATTTTCATTAAACAAATACATAACGCTGCGTGCAAGGTTCAAATAGATAATGTTCGAGATAAATCATTGGGAAATAACGATACATATGTAAAAAACAAATAATGAAAGAGAGAAAAGTTATGATGGTCACTCACATAAGCACGTACACACACGCACACATATATATTATGTATATATGGTATATATATACTTTCTCTCTGAATATATAAATACTGATTTTCATAATTTAATTAGAATTCGAAAAAAAGAATATGAATATTCAATGCTATGAAGGCGGCCTAGATAAAATTAAAATTCTTAAGTTTTTCTTTTCATTTCTCATTTTATATAACGTGATTAACATTATATTGCATCATCACATACATTTTTAAAGCAATTACTTTCATGGATGTAAGAAATGTTTGATGTTTTATTTTAAAGACCAATAATTCAGGTTTTATTCACAAATTAGTCATACATATTCCTCGAAATATATATTGAAAAAGGCTACCGTTTTTCGCTTTTTTTTATCGTAGTTACAGATGGCAGGCAGTTAGAAATAATGGATATCTCATAATATCTCACTTAAAACAATTTTGTTTAAAGATGTAGTTGTTTTACTTATAAATTTCCTTGTTATTTATTACCTAAACAGATATTTCCAGAGAAATTTGCATAATATGGCAAAATGAATATATAAAAGTGGAAAGAAAAGAGAAGAAAATCGCATTTTATAGATTTTGAGATTGCAGCGATGTTTTATGGCATGTTAAAGAAAAACCATTATGGGACCTCAATGGTTCTTTACACGTTTCGTTGTTTCGCAGGAGAGAACGTTAAATTATATTGCAGAGTGGGAACACTTCACGTTTACGAGGAAAAGGAATTTTGAGGATTTCCTTCGAGACCCTAGAAAAGAGATTTCATTCACTACACATCCGTTTTGTTACTGAATAAAAATATCCAACACAAAGCTGTAACAGCCCGACATGATTTCCTTCTGCCCTCATAATTAAACTAATACAAAATTCTCTTGAATCAATTGACAAATGAACAGAAAAGTCACATGGTAGATTATAATAGAGGTATTTTATTCAGCTCAATGAAAAATCGATATTAAATATTCAGTGAGTGACGTTTTACCCTCCACATCAGGGATGCTTTTCTAACTCGTTGTGAGAATGATCGGCAGTACTTGAACTTCAGCGGCCTTTCGAACATCCGACTGTCGGTTTGGAGATAATTTCTCCGGAGACTTTCATACCGCTCTTAACTGCTGAGCCAAAATGGGTAACCCTTCAGGCTAACAATTAAGAAGTTTTAATTCCTGTCGTTGTTGCTTAAGAAAATCACATCATATTCCATCTCCAGTATCATCGTGATAATACGAAGAGGAACATTCTGAACTTTATGTCTAAGGAAAGAGAATTTTCCTGCCCTTAGAGCAATTGATATACATTCCCCTCCCTGTTGTAATCAGTCCAAAATTTGACTACTATGAAACGCGAATCATTATTGTGTGCTAATACGCCATAGTTTCTGTGCAAATTGAGCATAACTAGAATTTAAGAAGCTTACGTTAACCATGACTCGAACTTGGAGCTCTATTACTTTCATTGCACTTAAACAATTAAACAAATAAGTGACTAAGTCACACTAAAAGTGTGTGTCTTTATGTAGTTGGAAACATAGAACAGGAAAGTTAAGACTCTGCTATTGAATTAGTTCCAAAACATATTTGATATTTAAACTTAATTAATATATTCTTAAGAGCTGTTTCTTCATAAAATTCTATGAACAGCTATCACAATTTCTTAAAATCTTTTTTTTTGATATTTTGACTTCTCTAATTCAGCTGATCCTTAACTATGCAATCAGTAAATTTATGAAAAGTTGTATACCGGGCTATTTCGTTCATACCCAATGTATTGCGTTGGTTTCCAAGATAAGAATACATTAAACATTAATTTTCTTTTAGACTAAAAACATAAATACAGACAACATAAAATTATTTTCCTGAACCCATGCAGTGACTTTTTGATATCTTGATATCTTCTTTAATCCTGGGACGTATTAAGAAATCGCGCTGTTTTGACAGCTTTCTGCTGCCACGGAGATGAAATCATTACTATTGTTATAAAATTATTGTTAATATTATTTACTCACGCGCGAAATAGACCAGCCAATTGATCGAAACATCTGGTTTAAAAATTAGGTAACAAATTATGTTGCAAGAATTTATTGCGTTTTTTTATAATAATACAAACTAGTTAAAGACTTACAATTAAGTTGTAAAATAGTTTATATTTTATCTAAATTTCTAAAGGTATTTCTAAGAGTTACTTTCTAAGAATTTTGACTTTTTTATTAGAATTTTGTTTAAAATTATCTTGTATCATGACAACTTCCCGCATGAATAGAAATAAATATTGTAAGATATGCCAAGGATTTCAAATTTACTTCAGAATAGAAAAAAACTCTTTATTGAATACATATTAAGTAAGAGAAGTAACATGAGCAGCAGGGTGTAAAATTTCATCACGAATAAGCTGAACTAATACAATCAAATATTTTAATATTAACTTCCTACAAATGTACAAAACTTGACAAATTGCACAATTTTTATGGAAAACTCAACTATCGAATTAACAGACACGAACATCTTACCACACATTCGAGTAGGGTATTTTATTTACACATTTAACTTATACTCAATAAATCTTTAAAAATGTAATTGGGAAGAATTTTATTTAAAATAAATTTCATGATTAAGTAAAAGAAATTAGAATTTTGATTTTAAAATTCGAATTTAGCAATAAAACATATCATCATTATTTTAAAGTTACTAAAGTAATCAAACTCTTTGTTTTTTTCAAAATTATGAATAAAAAATGTAAAAAAAAAAAAACCTCAGATATATTCAAGGAATGTACCACAGAACCTAAAATCTAAAATCGTAAATGCTCATTTTCTTCAAACGAGCTGAAAAATATTTTAAACACTTTCTCAGTTATGAGAAGAATGAATAAAAAATGTATTTAATCATAAATCCTTCCTTGTATTAATTATAAAATATTCTGAGCATATTCGATTATTTTGTTTCCCTCTTTTTTTTTTATCAAAGAATGATAGAGCCGTGTAAAAATGTAAAATGTATGTAGTGTAAGTATTTATATTAATATTCCCTTAATCTTTGAATTTTCTTTACCTGTGATCAATGAATAATTCACATATCTGTTTGGAAGTCTTATTTTCCCCTGAAATTATAAAATATTTTAATTGCATGCATTTCATTTAGATTATAAGAAGTCAAAAGTAATTTTCGTATAGCCTAGAAATATTTCTTAAACTCTGAATTGGATTTTAGTCATTTAATTTTACTTTACTTGAATAAGAACATTTCTTAAAACTCAATCTCATCTCGAAATTCTAGGAATAATTTACAAAATATTAGACTTTCGAAATGCGTTCAGTGATTAAAAGTTACTGTGTATCGATCCTTATTAAAATTTTTCTATTAATCTAAATTTCTGCTCTCATTCATTAAGATTTTGATAGTAATAAGAAATACAATTGATTTAAGCAATAAGCTTCTAAATTTTCTAAATATAGCATTGTCATCAAACGATTGCTATGTAAATGGAAAATTTCCTAATATACAATTATGATTTCGTTGATTTTCAGTATACGCCTAGATGCCCAATTCTTTTTTCCTTCGACAGCTTAATATATTCGTCATTTAGGCCTAACGTCATAATCGACAAGCTCAAATATTGCAAGACAAAATTTATTTAAAAAAATGAAATTGGCCTTACTAATTTCATTTGAACACGTGCTGACATATTTTTTCTGCTCAGTTCTCGAAAAAGAAGCATTATTTAAAATGCATATTAATTATGTGTATAGTAAGCGTACTTCACAGCCTCAGGCTCTACCGAAGCAATTACTATCAAGAAAAGAAAATACCAGCTTGGAATTCGCAATGCATTTTTTTTTCATAAGCGAAATTTTCTGAAGCACATAACTGTCACCAATGTTAACAACGAAAAAAGAATGAAACAGGTGATTATACTAAAAAAATAAATTTTTAACTTATATATTAAAATAAGAGTAAACCATAAAGTATTAAAGTTGACAACAATATTCTTTTTGAATATAAAAATAAAAGCAGATAACAAAATAATAAATTAAGTATATCTTAGCAAAATATTTGCACCTTAAGCAATTTAAATGTAATTTTATTATAATCATTACCTATTACAGTGTCAATCTTTTCAACCTAAATAAATGTAAACTTCATTTAATGCCCCTATATTTTTGTTGACTCCATTTTCTTAAGACAACAATATATTAGCATATATTAAGAAAAGTAAACCCAATGACTTCTTAGGTTTATATGGTCCCTGGGACTAATTTCTTTCTTAAAATAATATTATGAATGAATTTATGTAAGCATTATCATCAGAAACTGTGTATATAAAACGTAATTGATTACAATATTAAAACTATTTTCTTTCCTTCTATTTTATTCTATTAAGAGAATTATGAGCGGTTAAGTAAGACCGAATATTCGCTACCTTGCGTCGCATGCATGCATATGCCTATGCACACCATACTTGAAAGATAAATTACATCTGAATTAATGAAGTGCACATAAATTAAGTTTTAGTCTCCTATCAAATAAACGCTTAGAAACTTACGTTAAATTTTTGGAATCAATGAATTGAAAAATATTTCTTATAAGATTTCATTCTCAGATTTTGGTATTAAAAAAACTTAATAAATTTACTGATATATATATATATATATAAAAAAACAAAGAGATGAACCAGAATGTCAACCAATTGACATGGATAAATAACAAACCATAAAGTAATCAATCAGAATAAAAAATTAAAAACTTAAGTGAAAATTAACTTGCTAAATTAAACATTAATCTAACACTAACATATTAAAATTTTTCCTCTTATGTTAGTGTCCGAAATGTAATAACATCCTCTATCAGAAAGAAATTGTACTAATGCAAATGAATTTTTAAAACCATTTAAAAATAATTTCAAAAAAAAAAAGAGAAAGGAAAATACTTAAAAACAAAATTTATAAAAAAAAAAGAAAAAAAAAAAAAAAAGAACCAAATTTAAAATTATAATAAAAGGAGAAAGAAAAAAGCAAATTTAAAAACAAATAAAAAACATAAAATTTTTAAAATTTCTTAAGCAAACATATTGAAAAAAATACCAATAAATTGAATATAGTAATAATTTAGTTAGAACATATTTATTTTGTTCATTGTCAGAATCACTTGACAGCATTTAGGGAAGAAGGAATAAATTAAACACAGGTGAAGGAAACTCACAGGTGAAACTTTACTTTGCATTTTTATTGCGTTTCATATAAATTTTACTTTAATGATGCTAGTTATGTGCTTATAATTCACTTTATTCGTCCATTTCATTTTCTGATCAAGAATTCAATTATTTAACTACAATTCCTTAAGTCAATTACTTTTTCACAG
>BMAW01046276.1:0-20910 GCA_019974015.1 Nephila pilipes | reverse complement strand
TATTATTTATTAATATACATATATATATTATATACATATATATTTAAATTATTTAAAAAAAAAACATTAAAGTAAATTTCGTTTTGGATTCTACATGTATTTGCATACTACGCTTTGTAATCATATTTGGCTGTACAATTTTATCGATTTTTTTAATTAACTGATAAAATTTAACATAGAATTTTTCCAATATTTTATACTGGAAAGTCCCAAAGCATTGATGAAAAAATAAATCTGTGCAAAATTGCCCAGATCTATCGAAAAATAATGAGTTTGTATATAAAAATATCAAATGAAGTTTGATTTCAAATACAATAATTTTGAATCTACGTCACGTGACGAGGGCGACACATTAGCTGGCACCCTTTTCTCTCTAAATTTCCACATCTTACCAGTAGGATAACTTTGGGCTGTGATTGATCAAACGTGAATCAGCCCCGGCTAAGTGGCGGATCTTTAGTGGCATCAGGACTGGAACCCACGTCTCGACGGAATTCGCCGTTCGCGAGTTCGTGATCATAACCTCTAGGCTACCGCATCAGCATATTGATTTAACCCGCAATGGCCATTTGGGTCAAATATGCTAAGTGAAAAGCAGTCAGTGAACTATTCACCGTTTGAGAGTTTGTTGAGTGATTGATAACACTCATGATATAGTGATTATCAAAAGTGTCTAATTTCTTCATTGTTAATGAGGAAATGGGTAAACAAAAAAAGAACAAGCAGCTGAGGGCGGGAAGGAATTATATGCGATAAAGTCAGCCAATAACCTGGAATGTGAAAAAAATATTGACTAACTTATCGACTCGATTACTTTCCTTATTTACATTTTCAGTAAGAATAAAAGTCAATTTACATTTTGTAAGATTGTTTTTTAAGTTATCTGATATATTCAAAGAGAAAATTCACTTTGAAATGCTCGATAGAAAAGAAATAATTTTACACTGTTTTATATATTGTTGTAATTACTGTATTTGTAAACACGTAAACTATTTGAAGGAATATAAAAGGTATTGAAATGAACTGCAAGAAAAATTATTAATTTGCATATATTTAGTTGCACTAACTATACATCTACGTTCATACATATTTGTGAGGTTAGAACAACCGTCTGATCTGCGTTTTGCGTAGGAACTGTCAGGTCACATTTTTCATCAGCGTTTTCTTTTTCTTCTGATCAAAGTCATACAAAAATATTCAGAAATTCAAGTACTTAAAAAGGCTCGAGATTTATGAAACTTGATCTGCCCAAATGGTGTCAAACGAAGAGAAATTTTAACTATTTATGGATTCTGTAACTCCAAAAATTGAAAATGGAATCACGCCAAGGACCAGCTGAAAGAGGCTTTTAACATTAATGTGGCATTACGTTTCTATACCTCAAACACGCTGACTTCTATGAGATGATTTTGAATGGTAAAATGGCACAAAATATACGTTAGAATCTTAGTAGATTCTTCAAATATTTATTGTTTTTTTATGTACCTGAGAATTTAATTTGATGTGCATATAAGCATAGCAGAAGCAATACGAGGATTTTTGGACGAACCGAGTAATATTTAATCACATTAAAGTGATGAGAATGACACCTGATTTTTAGGGTACTATTCAAAATTCACACATCTGGAAAATGGTAATTTGATTCATAGATTAAATACGACTAATCCTCCAATAAGCTTCAAAGTTTTGAGTCGAGATGAACATATTTGGTACTAAAATAAAATACACAGAACCGCCCTGAAGAAAAATATTAGAATTTGAAGGGAAAAAAAATATATTGATTGATTGTTTGAGGAGATATGAAGCAACAATGACTATTTTTCATAGATCCTTTTTATTCAATAAATATCAAAATATTTTTTCTTTTGTAAGAATGCTCTGAAAACTAGTTTATTAGCCACGGTTCTCTCCAAAAATTATTTGAAAAAAGAAAGAGGTACAGTTTGTTTGTTTTAAAAATCAAGAAATCATTTCAATGGCACAAGTTTTAACTTATAATTTTTCTTCCTATAATTTAACTCTGATGATGAATTTCCTATCACGATTTTTACTGATTTCAGTAAAATTGATGGTAGGGTAGGTTTTGGTTTTGTTGTCTTTCGGAAAGGTATTGAAGTTCAGTACTTACAATGCAGAATCAGACACGAGTGCACTGTTTTTGTAGCTGAACTTTTGTGCTTAAATTTCTCCATCAAGAAAATTGTTCATCAAAATTGTGTTGCCTCGAGCTATTTGATTTGTTCTGATTCACTCTCATCCTTGGAAACATTCAAAAACATCTCTTTCTCGAATGATATTGTTGTTGAAATTCAAAAGCATCACAAATACCTCAAAGATCAGAACATTACTGGTTGTTTTTCTTTTGTACGTGGACATTCTGGAATTTGTGGCAACGAGAGTACTGACTTTCTGGCAAAGACTGCCACGATGCGGTAAATTGATCTTAAAGTTAATATTTCTCAATCGTACTTTAAAAAGATTATGAAGGAAAGTGTCCTGAAATCATGGAACGAAATATATATTAAATCAAATACAGCAAGCATCACGAAAAGATTTTTTCCAGGCGTCAGTGTAAGAATGTCTTGCTGTCACCTCTTCTCTAGCTTTAAAATTACGCAATTTCTTACAGTTCGCAGTAACTTTGAAAAATATCTGAATAGATTCAATTTAAGTTCGGATACAATTTGCAACTGCAATGCTGGAGGTGATGAGGACATTGAGCACATTCTATTTCTATGTTCAAAATTTGTCTCACAGAGAAATATTCTTAAATTAGCTTTGAAAATATTAAACATTAACTGGCTTCTAAGTCTTGGTAATTTAATTTCTAGTAATAGTGGTCTTTTGTTTTTCTTATCAAATATATTGAAGATATTTATAATCCTTCTTAATTTTTGTTTGTACATTGTTTAGTTACATGGTTTTTTTTTTGTTGTTGTTTTTGTTTAGTGTAATATACTGTTTCATACTTACTTCTGTAAGCCCTATCTGATACTTAGTGGTACACAGGGACGTTGTTTGTTGTTCAATAACAAAAATATAACTTTGTAAGCAATTTTTGAAATTCAACATTTATTTTAATGTACAATTAATCAAACACTTGCATTTGAATACAACATTTGTTATTGACTGCTTTGACTTACAGGTAAAATATTGTTTTCACGTACTATATAATTAAAATTAATTTTGTAATTTTCAATTTTAGCTTACTTTAAAGAAAGATATTTCAATTTATATAGCATAGAATCATTTACTTAAGATGAAATTTAGAATTTAAGCAAGTATCTTGTTTTAAGTTCTTATATATATATTCTTCTATGCCAGTTCTCGAATTTTCACTTAGAGTCTTCCAACTTCTAGAATGTATAGCAATCCTCCAGTCAAAATAAATATGTTAAGTTACATATGTTCACTTTACTTCTGCAGTCCTTCTGAGAGCAAATCCAATTTTATGCGTCACTATAATTCCTTAAATCTTCAAGAATAATTTATTCCAAATATATTACAGCAATTACATGAAAAAAAACTGTATATTGCTTCTTCAGTATTGAGTAACCAGTTTAATAATTGTAAATGTACTAAAGATAATTTGTATGATTATTAGTGAATTTGCTTCAAATATTATCTTAAAGATATTTTTGATGACCTATAAAAGGTATATAATTGTAGTTGGAGTACATTCATAAGCATCGCAGTTCTTCAATTTATCACTCAATACTTTGAATAGAATTTCTGCCAACATTATAATACTACATTTTCACATAGTAACAATACATAACACAAATTTTTGTCGAATAAATATTCCAGGTATAGAAAAGCGCAGTTGTATTATTATGCACGTTGTTGTATCGTAAAGCCTTAATTATTACTAAGAATTAGGCCAGATATGGTAGGATAAACTAATTCTGCATATTAATTGATCATTATGTACAATAATCTGCATTACAGCTAATCATGTTCTTTTCCTGGGTTTCAGGAAGCCTTAAATAGAAATCATATGAAGTATGCAAAAGACAGAGTTTAATATGGTGAATGAACATGTTTGAAAGATTAAGAAACGTAAGGAGGAATATATAAGTTTGGATGGTGATTATACAAAGAGAAATCTTAAGAATAATAAAAAAAATAATAATTTTCTTTCCTCATTATGTTTAATTCATAATAAAACTTTCCGATTCTTCTATATAGTATTGATACTTTACAATATTGCGGATTACTTTAATCTGTGTCTGTGGTAGCCAAGTGGTCATAGTTGCGAATTCATGGTCGGCGTTGTTTCGACGAGTCGTGATTTCTAGCCCTCATGACATTAACGTCCCGCTATGTAGCGGGATCAGACATATTAAATCTGTCGAGGTTCTATGTTCTCCAGTTGGTATGATGTGGAAATTTAGAGGGGGAGTTCATAACTAAGGTTTCTTCCTCGAAATTTGTACCACACACAGGTTCAAAATTACGATGTCAGTCGATGCTTCTCTGTTCGAAGTTATTAAACAATAAAATTAAATCAAAATCAATCTACTGCATCCTGAAACCAAATAAATCAACATTATTTTCTTTAATTTACAGTAATATGCTCATAAGGATCAATTAATATTCAGAATAAACTTTATCCATATGTTTTGGTTATTTCCCAGCAGCAATTAAAACTTTACGATACCTCTTCGTACAAGGAATGTTTTCTTATTAAGTATAAGAATCTACATTTTTGTTATGTTATTTTCAGTTTTTTTGAAAAGATAATATTTAAACACCCATGTTATATATGTTTATGAATCCGCTATAGAATCACTTAATTAAAAAAAAAAAAAAAAAAAAAAGGTCGATCAAAATCAGGAAAAAAATAACTTATTTTAGAATTATTTAATTGCTCATATACTTAAAGAAAAAAGAAACCTTTCAATTTATTCTCTGAGATTGTGATAGGGGGAAACGATATCGAAGCTCAATTTCCTTGAGTATGAATAACAATATTAAGTTCTCTAAAGAAAAATTAAAACAAAATATTAAATAATTTTTTTTCAACTCATTTGATGTAAATACATTCAAGTATTTTTTTTAATACGATTGAATGAAAAGTGTTTGGAGTAGTATGAAAATTGCAATCATAATAAAAAGCAATTACTTCTTTCCTAAGAAGCGTAATTAAATATATTTAAGTGTCTCGATAAGTTTAAATAAATAGTAACAGTCTTCTCGGAATTGAAATACATTTTTCATTAACATATGTGGGTGAACTTTTATTTCAATGAATCAGATTTTCTTACTTAAATTCTAAGCTCTGTTATAAACAGGAAATTGGTGGGTATTTGACACTGTAATTGATTTTGTACTTTAAAAACCCTGCTAAATTTAATGAATAGTAAATATATTCGAATATATGTTAGAATGTTTTCAGTAATTTTAAAAAAAAAAGCTTTGAAATGAATAATAGGTAAATTCTTCTGTGGAAAAATAAAAGGTCGTGATTATTGCACCGGAATTTATTGGTCTTCCCAAATCACATATATAAGAATAATTCTTAGAATGTGATTCCGTTACATTTTTAATATAAAGATACAGTTTAATACAGTTTATATAAAGATACAGTTTATTTTGCCAATATTTTGTTCTGATTTATAAATGGTTAATCGATGCAAGTGAGTCGCTTTATTTAAAATCTAGACTTCAATTAATAAGTAGATTTGGAGACCTTTCTACATCTGGATTAATTCCAAAAAAGTTTTGCTGTGTAACTTTGAGTGAACTAAATGCGGATCCAATGAACTCTTGGTAGTCGGGTTCCTCAGTTACTAAGCCGTCAATTGAATGACTAGCGAATAACAGTATAAATATAAATCAAGTAATAATATAAATACCAGCATCAAGAGGAATTTTCTACCAATAAGAATGACTGAACTTAAAACTAATCTCGCTGATCGCTTGATCTTGAAAACAATATCTTAAAAATCCAAAATAGAAAGTTTCACTTCCAGAGACAGAATAATTCATATTCAATTAAAAATTCAAATCCAAAAATGAAGTAAAACTAATTAAAAACTTTTTGTTAGCTTCAAACTTTCAAAAAAAAAAAAAAAACTTTTTGTTAGCTTCAAATTTTCAAAGGATGATTAGCGAAATCAACCTTTTGTTCATCTCCGTTTATTCAGAAATATATTTTTTCCCTTTAGTGACTAAAACCACCGTCTGAAATTATAGTAATGGGACTTTCGGTATTTTTTCGCCTCGCCATCTTGACTCAGATATTCAGAGCATGGACCTTTCTCTGCTCTTTTTGTTTTCTTTGTATTGTATTCTCGTTACCTTGTCGCCTTTTTTTTTGAATTTGGATTCCGATCTGCTTTGATGATCATCACCTTATTTTAAAATCTTTAACATTTCGATATTTTTAAAGTTTCCCCTATTTGCACGGGTTTTTGTTATCTTCTTTTCAGTTTTTTTTTTCTTTACGCATTTCTTTTAAGGATAGCGAAAAAAGAGTTTTGTTCACTCACTACTGCTTTTTGACACATGTTTGTGCTCGTCTGTTTCTTGACACTTTTTTAAGGTTTCCCTTCACCCGTCTCTTTTGTTTACGTACTTTCTTCAGCTTTTGTTTCGTAAAACATTTTTACTATATCCTTCGCCCATTTTATGATGCACACGCACTATTTGCCGTGTATATTTCTCGTTTATTTACTTATAGCTCATTTCTTACTTCGTCGTGAATTTCATTATGATTAGCTGCAAACTCCCTACACCACTTGCAGATGGTTTTCGCATCCAATCAAGACTCGTTATACCCATTCATCAATTTCCGATGTATTTCAGTTAGTTCAATGGATTTTGCGTTCAAAATTTAAGTAACAATTTCTCTTGGTGACATCAACACATGTGTACTTCATTACAAAAAGGTGGTTGACCCAATACTCAGCACTCCTAGGTTTGTTTAGGAAATGTTGAGCAAACTGACACAACAGAGCAGCCAATAATTTTGAAGATTACCCTCAAAATTAAAAAACAAAATGACGTGACTTATGCAACGTACACAAAATAGCACATGACTTCACTTGATACGAAGTAAATAAATGATAGCCTCAACCTCAAATTGTGAGATAGAGGGAGTGAGAGATGGAAGATAAACTCGGAACGAGACTTTGAGATGAAATTCCAGAAGTTTCATTGGATGTCGTCAAACCAAGTGATGAAATAAAATTGAAAATATTATACCTAGTCGAAGACTGTTTCCCTTCCTCAAACTTACACCCATTATTTTCTTTATATACTGTATGAATATTTCACTTTACAAGAAGTTTAATTTATTGCTATTGCTAAATTGAATATTTCCATAGAAACTGGGATTTAAAAAGCATTTGATAATTTTCCCTTCTAAGATGTAATTTATTCTGATACCTCTCAAACTTGAATGAAAGATAAATCTATCCCTATTGAAATTGATAAATATATATACATTTCAATCTATCTCTTTTAAAGGAAATATCACAAAGTAATAATAAATTTTGTTTGAAACGTATGAGAATTTTCTGTTAAATTTATTCATTTACTTGTCTATATTTAATCCACTTATATTATATAAATTGAATAACAAATCATTAAAGGAAGTTACTGAATTGAACTTATATAATGGAAGAAATCTCTAGAATTAAATCATTAAAAACAGATAGAAATTTATTCAACTATTATATAGTCATATTTGAAGGATATAATTGGTAGAAATTTGAAAAGTCTTATATTACATTCAATGAATGCAAAAAGATAATTTGCGAATTCTTTTATCTGAGTAAAGTTAATGAAGCCACAGATATTCAATACTTATTGAAACTATGTATTGATATTTTAATTCATTCTCAAATCCTCTTATATTGTGAGCATTTATTAATATATAATTATGGGTACATCCCCGATTTCTTTTGAAAATTAAATGTTAAGAATAGTTTGGTTGAAAAGACTTTGAATTAGTTAAATACAATTCTAAACAAATTTGTTTCAAACAAATATTTAATCCTATATTCACTTTAAAGAAAATGTTTAGAATAAACTATATCTAATTGTTTTATAAATCTATTAACTATAACTTTTTCGTAATAAAATTACAGGATAGTACTTTTTTGTAATAATGAATTCACATATCGTTTAATAACAATAAATAATATGGTAGAATTAAAGAAACCTTATTATTTGACTTTTGAGAATTATATTCCATTCTAGTGAGTTTACTGAATGCTATTAACAATTGAGCCTCCTTTTGATTTATAATGAAATTTAAAGGAAAAGTGGAAAAAGAATATCTAATATAGGAGAGCTCTGTAAATAAATAACTTAAATTAACGTTTATAGATATTATTACAATGGTGATTATATGAATATTTTTATTTTACAATGTATTTCTATGGTGGTGTATTTACAACACATATTTTGCGCACATAGTTCTTTAAAAGAACACCTATAAATATATTAGCTTATATACTATTATAATCTCATATCGCAAAAGGAGAGACGGGTAGTAGATACCAATATATTAAACCTTCGCAAAACTATTCAACTTAAACGAAAGGAATAATTGATTTAAAATAGAAGGTCGAGAGAGGTATGAATAATTAACTTTTAAAATACTACATTCCGGTTAAATTGCGAGCTGGAATCTCAATGAAAGATTACTTGTTGTGAGTACTTTATTTGCTACTCATTAAATAGAACTTAGTTTCAATATTATCACACAGTTCAAGAGTTTAATTGAGGTTTAAAATTTAGGTGAATAACATACGAGGGAGGTTCAAAAAGTACTTGTATTCGAAGACAGATGGCATCATTAAGGTAAATTGTTGTTACCATTGGTGCTGTCTTCTGTTAAACAGAGTCGAAAGAAATTTGACTTTTATTCATAAATTATTTTTGAATTGTTAGTCAATTGGTGCCGAATTCAAATCTTATTGCTGCCGCATGGAGTTGTTGATGTCATTTTGCGTCGAGTTGTCACCTTCGGAGAGACTTGCATTTATTGTTATAGAACGGAAACTCAAGCAACAATCAAAACAACGGGTTGATTTCGGTGAACCTATTTTGAAAAGGGAGAGGATGATCTCTTCGCCTGGAAAAGTTATGACGAAGAAGTTTTGAGGTGCGATAGGCATCAAGATCACGATTACAAGTAACTGAGATTCAAACATTTGTTCAGTGAGTCATAATGCTAAATTTAAAACAAACCATTTTCAATTCTTTTTGAACCCTCCCTCGGAATTTTCGAGAATATATTGAACGACCCATGTACTAGCTCAAGTTTGAATTTCATGTCTCCATTTCGAATGTCCTGATTTCATTATTAAAGACTTCAGCAACCAAAACTTAATATCAGTTCAATGAAGAACGAGACAGCAAGAAAAAGGGAACTGATATTTATTAGCTCTCAGAATTACCCAGAAATAAAATGTTATTATAAATGTAGAGCATGGGAACTTTCTCATTTCCTCAACTTAAAATTAATTGAAAATTCTGCTTACATCAATAATTTTAAAAATGGATATAACACAAAAATATAGTTCCAGTTTCAAAATCAGCCATGCAATTATCGTTTAATCTGGTACTAAACGTCACCTCTAACTTCAAACCTTTTGTTGATCATAAGCTCGTCCCACTCTCTATTTGATCTATATGATTTTATGAATTCAATCCAATTCAATACACTTCAATATATATAGATCTTCTCTCTCTCTCGAATTTACATAAGTCCCAATTTATACACAAGTAGAGGTTCTCAAGTCGTAGAGAATTTCATAAGATTATTGAAAGAAAATACATGTGAGAACCATTACACGTCTGTCACCAATAATTCTCTGAAAAGAAATTAAATATTTAAACAAAATCAAAATCAAATTTAGGTCACAGTAGAGGTTTAAAAATTTGAACAAGCGAATTGGAGGTACTAATATATGATCATGGGCTTCAGTGTTCATTATTTATAGTCTTTTACTATTTTTGCATTTTCAAAGATTTTTCTTTATATCCATGGTGCAATTTGTACAATAATGCGAATATGCATGAAGAACGTTTTCACGTCTTGATTTTATATTTAAAATTTGCTAAATTGCAAGAAAAAAAACTTTATTCATAAAAGTCATTCATAAATAAGCCTTTGCCTCTTCTCTTCTAGAAATAATACTGAAATTATTTAAGTGAAGGTAGTGTGCGATTCAAATTTGTTTTGAAACAATTACCAAAAGTAAAGAAAATGTTTAATTATTTAAGTTTTATTTAGAATTAGTAATTGTTTTATAACGATGGGTAAAATGTATTTGATTTGCATAATACTTTCAATAAATAAAGTATTATTGAAAGAAAACTGTGTGTGAATAAAATAAATACAATTTGTATTAGAAATTTAGCTTTTCCTGTAACTTCTAATTGAAAAATCAAGAATCTCTGTCAAGGACTGTATTAATTAACCAAATAAATGAAAGACCACATACACCTTCATAGTTTTCGCTAAATACTTTATTACAGATTATATTATGTATAATTTATATCCTTCATTACATTTAGAGTAATAGGAAACAAATCTTTATACCACAAAATACAAAATTTAAAATGGTCGAGAAAAATATAGATTATATGTAAAAGATTTAGGGCAAAAACTATTTGTTATCTATAAGCATTGAAAATTAATATTTCTTTTCTTATTTTTTTACTTTTTTGTCCATCATTTTACAATCTGAATAATAGCATTAGCTATTTCATTATTTGAAAGCTATAAGATTTGCTGAACGTGAGAGAGTTACACGTGTGTATTAAAATTTAAAAAAATATTATTACTCTAGCTCAATAATGGATTTAACTACATGAAGTGAAAAATGAATAATAATGAGAAATAGCCTTGTTTGCAATTCCGTTGGAAAACATAATATTGCATGCACTTTTAAGCCTTAAGCATCTCCACCCATAACTATTTCTTGTATAAAACTACAATAATGTTAGAGAATAGAGTGAAAACAATAATACTTTTTTGATGATAATTCCTTAGAGAGGTTAGACTAAGAGTTTTCTTAGAGAGGTTTATAATTAAATATTTTGAAATGTGTTTATACGTAAATATTTAAATCGTTAAATGTATTACATGGCTTATAAACTTAATTAGAACGAGTTTATTTCTTTTGCTTTGGTGTAGCTATATTAAATTTCATAATCAACATTTCTTGCAGAGTTTTTCTGAATTTGGGCAGCTTGTATAATTGATTTTAGTAAATTGTTACCATATTTGTGTGTTCATTAAATTACTACAACCAGCCTGATATTATCCCGAATTCTATAAATAAAAATTAGCTCCTGAACTTGCGAATGCATTCTAACCGAGTTAACATGCAAAATTCGGGGTCCATGGCTATTAAGCCAAAGTAGTTAATTGCGTCAAGAATTAAAGTATTAATATAAGATGAGAGATATTATAAGTTCCAAGATATCGATATGGATTTCGGGCGAAGCGAACATTTACATTAAGTTACTGATTAACTGCTTAGTTAGAGAAAATAAATGTTGATGTTTGCTATTTTGCTACATTTAAATCAATTGGTTAGCACAAAAAATTAGAAAAAATTTGAATAAAAGAGCACTGGAAATATTTACAGGAAATTAAGCTTCTTGCACTATCAAATAATTGTTAATGAATGAATGTCTTTACTTGCATTTTGTTTCTTCTTAATCTCTTACAAGACATATATTATGAGTCCTAAGACGTTTCCTGTATCGTTAAAAATAACTAATCATTTTAAAATCAATTACACAAGAAATGTTCATTATAACCCTTAAGATTTGACCATTAAAAAGAGTTGAAATTATTGTTTATCTGACAGACCGTGAGATTTTAAAAACAATTTCTTGCGAAAAAAATCCAAACTTGGACTTTTCAATTACCGAGAAATGATGATTCTTATATATAAAATAGACAGGCATGTTTTTTATGTTTGGTCTTAACAGGAAATCGGGACCTCATTGAAACAAAGAATCAATCTTATGATATTTGTAAAATACTTACTGCTCTCCTGGAGGGAAAATAATGGGCAAATAGTCCTGAAGAGGCTTGTTTTGAGAACTTTTCTTCAAATGATGCTCTGTAAACAGTAAAGTTGTTTGCATCGTCCTAGTTTCAAGTTTCTTTTATATTATACTAGTATATTCTTTGAAACTGTATGTTAGCTGAGCGTGTGTACCCACATTTTTATTAGCGATGCTTATTGAATGAATAAAATAAATTAATTAAAATTTTCATGTTTCTGATCTTGCCAAGCTACATTTATTTGTTTTTCCACATCAAAATATAATTTTATAGTGAATGTCTGAAGACAAAGAATGCTGATAATGATCTATTGTGTGTAATTTGGTTTGTATTTAATATTCTATTTTCATTTGGATGAGTAAACTAATGTCTGTATATCAAAATAGAACATTTTTTGTGACAGTATGTTTTACTTACATGGAGTAGTTAGTTATAGAAATGTATTACTATGCTAAGATGGAGAAAACTGTAGTTTTCTGATATTGAATTATTTGTTGTTCTTGACATAACAATACACGTATAAACTTATACACGAACCTTTCCTAAACGAATAACTGGGTTTTCTTTGTGACTTTATGCATAAGTTTCTAGATCCATTCGAACAAAATGGTACGTGATTATAGAAATTAGAGATAACTTTGGAAGTGTAGTGAATAGATATACTGCTGTTTGTAGAAAATGCAACACCATGAAAGAATCATCAGAATCAAATGAAATTTAATGCAGAAACGACTTGTACTGATACAAATAAATGATGAAATTTTCAAAACAAAAGAAACAAATTAAGCGTCCTAAATCAGTATTTGGTGCAGCCACCATGCGCTGCAATAAGTGCTGCTATACGACGTGGCATGGAGTCAAACAGATGTTGAATATCTGCTTGAGGAAGAGAATTCCATATCGCTTGTATGCGCAACCAAAGTTCGTCTTTGGAAACTGCAGGACGCGGATCACGAGCGAGACGCCGACCAACCATATCCCACACGTGCTCAATAGGCGACATATCCGGTGAATAAGCAGGCCAAGGAAGAAGTTGCATGCGTTGTGCTGAACAGAAGTCTCGAACAGTCCGCGCAACATGTGGGCGTGCATTATCCTGCTGAAAGATAGCTCCAGGGATGCCTTGAAGGAAAGGAACGACTTCGGGCTGTAGCACTTCACGGACGTACCTGTTGCTATTGAGATTACCCTCAATTCGTATCAAATTGGATCGTCCATGATACGAAATCGCACCCCAGACCATAACTCCGGGTGTTCGACCACAATGTCGTTCAATAATACACTCAGGAAGGCAGCGTTGACCGGCATAACGTCTAACACGAACACGGCCATCATGGGTCCACAAATTGAAGCGTGATTCATCTGAAAAGACAACTTGGTGCCAATCAGCTCGCCTGTCTCTGTGCTCAAGAGCCCACTGCCGACGCAGCCGTCGATGATTCGCCTTGAGGGGAATCCTGTATAAAGGCACCCTTGCACGCAATCCACGGCGCAGCAGACGACGACGAATTGACGAAGCCGACAATTGTACACCTGTAGCAGTAGACCAACGTGCTGCCAGCTGCCTGGAGGAAGCTGTGCGATCATTCACCGCCATGCGGAGCAGGTGTCGATCATCGCGCTCTGACGTCACCTTCTGTCGTCCAGTGCCTGTTTTTCGAGTTGTTCGGTGCTCGTCGGTCCACTGCTTCCAAACTCGCATCACTGTGGAACTGTTCCGCTGCATACGAGCTGCTATTGCGCGATAGGAAAATCCTCCTTCTCGAAGGCCGATTATCCTCCCTCGTTCAAACTCCGTAAGTTGCTTGAATTTCTTATTCTTCCGTCGTGGAGGCATACTCAGGTCTCACTAAACGTTTGCCACTAACAAATAATCATAGACTTTTTTCAACGTCCCGCTACAGCACTTTATTTATACGCTTTCAGCATCAATTCAGAGGGCGCTGCGCGCGCCGCGCACGCGCGATGGCTCTGAAACTTTATTAATTTGCATAATATCCTATAATTGACATTTGCTGCGAATTTCATATGATTCTGATGATTCCTTCATGGTGTTGCAATTTCTACAAACAGCAGTTTATATATATATATATATATATATATATATATATATATATATATATATGTCTGTGTGGGTATGACAGAACTCCTTTTTTGACAGGCACACACCATTTAACCCTCGAGAACGCGCGTTCGGTTAAACAGGCACGGGCTCGTATATAATCGAATGCGAAATTTTTCCCCTTTTGTGGAAATGTTTGAGACTTTCAGTACTGCTCTCAAAGTCATCCTCTTTTGATTCCGTTGAAGATCAAATTCCTAGAAGCTGTTTTTAGATTAAAAGTTGGTGTTTGGGCCTGTTGGACCCAACGCGTGCTCTCGCATTTAGGATTTTTTTTTGAATAATGCTTGTTTGAAAATTTAAAAATGCATCGATATCTAAGAAATAGGGATGAAACTAAGCAACTGGAAACTTTACTATTAGATATATCTAATCAAAAGAATCAATAAATGAAGATTATAATGAAGAATATATCGATGAAGAGTACTTCAGAGCTCATGAAACTTCATCAGAGGAAAAACTTGATTCAGATGATGCAACAAATACATCCAACTATAATAAATATTGTACTGGAAAAGATGGCATTTCAAAATAAAATAAAAATGAACCAAGACAAATTATAAGAACTTCCTTACATAATATCGTAACTAAATTGCCTGGAAATGTCGGTAAGGTTATATACGTATCATTGCTTATAGATGCTTGGCTATTACTATTCGATAATATCACAATGGAAAGCATCGTGGTCTGCACAAATATCTACATAGAAAAGATTGTAAATAGCTTTCACAGAGAATGTGACGCTAAAAGAACTAATTTAATTGAAGTACAAATTTTCATTGACCTTCTTTATCTGTGTGGAGAACATAATTCATCGCACATGAATGTGAGCAATATCTGAGCCACTGATGGCAAAGGACTCGAAATATTTAATCTGACTATAAGTTATAAAAGCTTTTTATTCAGGTCACGTTGTCTAAGATTCCATGTTGTTAGAGATAGTTTGAAAAGGAAAGAACTGGATAAACTTGTGCCTGTTATATCCGTTTCGAATTATTTGTAAATAACTGTAAGAAGCTATATTGTCTTCGTGAATACGTAACAATTGATGAAAAGTTAGAACCTTGGAGAGGTAGATGCCTTTTCAGGCAATATATATCGAATAAACTAGCAAAATACGGCATTAAAATGTTTGTTCTTGCATATTCGAGGATTTTTTATAAGTCGAATTTAGAAATATATGCAGGATTTCAACCTGATGGTCCTTATAAATTAGAAAATGGTGCGGACAAAGTTGTTATGAGACTTTAAATATTAAATTTAAATTTAAGAATATTATGTCGGTATCTTCATAAGTGTAAATGTATTTATATATCAAAATTAAAATGAATTAAATAAAAATTTAGTTACCTTTTAGAATTATTTAAGTACCTTATTCAAATTTATATGAGTTGCAACGTCTTAACGAGGTTTTCTATACATAAAAGCATTTATTTTACTTTCTATAATTATACGATTTTTTTTTTCAGTTTTTTTCATTTGGCCATGAAAATACATCAAAGTTTCAATTATAAGACGATAAATGTTTCATAAAAGTTATTATGGACCTATTTGATCGAACGAGCGCTTTCGTGTTACTATTAGGGCGCGTTCTCCCTGGTTAAAAACACACCTTAGTTCACTTGCCCAGAAGAGAAATAGATATCCTATAACTCCAAAGTACAATTATTTTTCATGGGTACAATCTACTTGGTACCTGCTCTACTATATAACAAATATTGTTTTGCTATAGAATTATTTGCTGCGGAGAGAGAGAGAAAATTACTAGGGTATATTTCAATTGTTTTGACCATATACATAAAACCATTCTATAAAGTAAAGTTTAAAGCAGTTCAAAATAAGCGCCCTTAATATAAAAAATCAGAACACATACTCATTGAATATGCAATTTCAAAACCAAACTTCTACAGCAAAACCAGAAGCATATACATAATTCGTATAATGTTTTCGTAGTGCCATATGTAATAGAACCCGCAAAGTTGATCACCATCTACTCATGATGTTTAAGAGACTTATGGATAATTTTACTCTTTAAGACAATATTTCTAGTTTAAAAGAAATTCCTTTGTCACAAATTTATATTTATTAAACTTTTGAGGTTCTTGAAAAGTTCTTACTCAATCTTAAATCAAAGTAAGCGAAAAACAAAATGCAAAATGAAGCAGTAAAATTGTACTAAGTAAGAAATTGGTTACATATAAATATTCTGATTTAGTATATTGACAAATAATTTATACAACTAAATGGACTCTTATAAAAATATGAAAATTCTAATATATTTTAAGATATTACTTGATGCATTTGTATTAATACACGCATCAAGTAGTTTCTACAAGTATAACTGAATTTCCTGATAAAATACTGGTAAGTTGGTAAAATACTTTAATAGTCTATATTTACGGCAGTGAAAATATCACACATATAAAATAACTAGCTGATACCCGCCCGCTCCGCTGGGCAGACGATAATGTTATATTTTGGAACCTATACGTAAAATATCAAGAAAATTTTCAATTTTCAAACGATAATTATAATCTGAATTTAAAATTTTAAGAACTCGATTGTCTGTAATAATGGTTAATCACGACTTTCAAATATATGAGAAAAATATTTAATTGTTAATAGTTTATCAATGAAAATGTAATTTAGTAAGTAAATCTGTTGTTGAACAGAATTCCGCATCATCGATGAGGTACTGTGTAGTGCGATGCGTTCCCATTATTCTACATGGCGGGACCATGTAAATATTGCCAACATAAAAATAAAAATACATTTTTATATATATTTTATTATTTTTTAAACCTATTGTATCAATTTTTTTTGTGTGTATTACATTTCTATTATCTTTATTTTGTATGCAGGGCAATTTTTGAGAATGACAACTACATTTTTATTTTTTATTATATCAATTTATTTATCTTAATTATTACATTCATTATTATTTTATCTTATTCTAATTTTAGAAATAGTTAAATATAAGAAAAATATGAAACAATATGCCTACATTTCCAAAACTTCTCTGTAGGCAACATTCTTCGTTCCTTTTTCTGGTTGAAGGATGATTAGATTTTCTTATGAACTAATTCATGAACATGCCATATAAAATTGACCATGTGAAAAACAGTCACTTTGTAAATCTACACCAGCTAATTTTAAACTCTGCCCTTGTGCTTTATTGATAGTCATCGCAAAACAAACTCTAACTGGAAACTGCAAACGCTTAAATTCAAAATGATAATCTGATGGAATTAGTGGTATTCTTGGAATGAATACTTTTTCACCCTCATACTTTCCTGTAAAAATAGTCGCTTCTATTACGTTTTTTCATAGAGTTTTCACTTCGAGTCTGGTGCCGTTACATAATTTAGGATGATTTAAATTACGCAACATTATTATTGGTGTACCAATCTTTAGATAAAGAATATGAGGCGGTATGCCTGGTGGATGTAGCATTTAAGCCGATCCCAGTTGTTAAACACGTGAGAAACAATAATATTTCTAATTTTATACGCCATTGATATGTCACCGAACACCAGCAAAGACAGAGAAGAAAATAAACATGCTCCGACGCCAAGAATTTTAAAAACTTTGAAAGGAGTAGGTATTCCATCTATCCAAATATATTCAACATTCATTATTAAGAACTATAACTGAAAAGTTAATATGAAATATCAATTTGTATTAACCTACAATGAAATACTTTTCAAGTTAAAAAATAAAACCGAAATTAATTTTTTAAAATCAAATTATTTAAAAATTCAACAAAAAATACTAACAAAAAAATAAAATATAATAAAACATTTTAGCAAAAAGTCACCCATATTACGTTAACCTTATTGCAAAGGGATAACTCTTACGTTAGCAGCATATCTGGAACTGCAATTGAATAGACAGAATAGCTCTTAAAAATCATAGCATTAAAATAATTATGTATTCTGAAAACGATAAAATATCCAGCCGTTTTAAAAAAAATCAAAAACGTTTATTTCCTAGAAACTAAAAACTAAAAATTGCCAAAATACAGAAACAAAACTTTTGCATAATATTTACATTTAATGCATACATCAAAATAAATATTTTAACAGCTACTTATTTTTTTTATCAATGACATGAATAACATACCTTTATTATTCATTTGTTAAAAGCCAACTTCAATATCTTCGTAAGATTGCGTTTAGGTTTACAAATGTAATTTATCAATCATTATTAATAATAAAATACTTTTCTCATAAATTTGAAACTTACGTCTAGGTTCCACAACAATAAATAATTATCGTTTGCTCAGCAAAACGGACAGAAATCAGCTGGGGTTACCATAGTATAGCTATTTAAAATTCACAATGCAAGGTCATTGAAATGCTTCGACTTGGCGGTGGAAGATATTTGGTGATTAATCTCTAAATGTAAGAATTTCGGGGCTCAACATTTACATTATATATGATAAACCTACAATGCATCCTACTCAGCGGATTGTCTTGGGTGCGCGCTACTCCGTAAGAAGTCGAAATTTAGTATTTTTCAAAATCCCGCTCTTGCCAATCCTCCATTTGCGCCTCAATATTTAATTATTTCCATTTCGCACGCGCAAATCCCGCCAAGTAAACTTAATTGGTAGCAATGCACGGAATACATATAAAAAAAAAATATTCCGTTTGGCGTCGGTCATGTCATTTTTGGCGATAAAGTCGCCAAAAATGACATAATTTATGGATAAGAAAAGATAAACGGATGAAAATCACATTTCGGATAAGAATTCCGTAAAATCCGTTCTTAGTGAGCGTCTACATCGCAAAATGAGTAACTATACCAAATTTCAAGTCAATCGGTTGTATAGTTTTAGAGATATCGTGATGAGTCAATCAGTGGTATTTCGCTTATATATATATAGATTATTAGTTACATAGTAAACAATAGAATAAGTATACATATATTAAACGAATAAGAAAAAAATTGAAGATCGTTTCAAAATATAAACATCTTTTCAAAAGGTAATCATATATTCGAAAACTCATAATAAGTATCTGATGTTAAACGTATGTATATTAAACAAATTAAAGACTTTCCTTATAAGAAAAACAAGAAGCAAATGGTTTCTAATCATATACTCTAAACTAAATGAGCTTTTTTAAACTTCCAAATAACAGTACCTAGATTACCCTGAGACACACCTCTGATTCACGTTGTATAATTTATTTTATACACTTCGAGTGCAAAATGCGTGTTATAAAGAACAGCCCAACATGTAGTTGCATTTTTTATCGTGATGTAAATGTTTTATGGCGCATCAAATTACAGTCGTTTGTGGCACGCTAGCAGCTAGTAGAATACAAGGCAAAGGATCTACTGCAAATGTGATTTTGTGAAAGCATAAAGATTACTTAAGAAATAAAATGTCAGTTTTGTTTGGTTATGGGTTAAAATGGTGTATTTTTAAGTTAAAGGTTTTAAGTTTTTTTATTGAGATTGAAAAATTGTTCATCTGCACTGCATGCAAAAGTTTGAGTTTGAAATTCTTAACACAAATATATTTTTGGTCAAATTTAGAACAAAAATAGGCATTAAATGATCGTACGAAACAATTTATAACTCAGTTTTAAAATTTTTATTGTTTGTGTGAATGGAATAAACATTAACATCTTTTTCTAGTATCTTCTCATAATTATTTTCTTCGAATTCATAATCATACGTTATTTATTAAGCTCTAATTAAAAGAAATTTAGGAAACAATTAAATTTCTTGGAAAAATAACAATTTTTATTGTACCTTTAATATAAAAATGATGAATAAATTTAAAAAAACTTATAATAATCTCTTTTTATATATAAAATATATAATAAGAGATTAATAAATACCAAAATTGAATCTTTTGAACTACTACTTTTCGATAAAATTAAACAAAACATAATAACGAAAAATTTGTTCCAACAATGAAAACCATTTTTTTTTTAAAATTTTGTCTACTTTTTTTTGAAAATAATTAATTAAACAGAAAAAAGTACATATTTCGCGATCTTTCAAAATTAGCAATAAAGTCCGTTAAACCAAGCCCATTGAAAATTCGTAGAATTAAATTAAACAGAAGACAGATGGTGAAAAATGCGAAATTTTATAAACTATGTCTTAAACAAAATTGTTTTTTAAAAACAGATAAGTAGCAAACAAATTTTTATGCTGTTAATTATTAAGAAAATAAAGGATTGATTACCATAAACTGGTTTTATTCACGTAGTCTGCACTCATGTAAGATTACGGCTTTTTAATATTGTTATAAAATTCCTGAAGATAATTTACATTCATTTTTCTCTTGAACGCATATGAGGAATAATTTTTATCGTAATATTCTCTTCCAAATAGCTGAATAAAACTCAATTAATTGTTCTTATATGTCAGTTAATTTTCCTTACGGCCTTAGGGTTAGAATCGAAATTCGATTGTTAAGTAGATTTTCAAGTACCATGGATTATCTTTCATTGTTATCCAAAAACTATTTGACAATTAATTGGTAACAATTATCGATTATACTTATCATTCACTGCTGCTGTCATTTAATTTAGGACGCAAAGAAAACTGTCATTGAACAGATGAAAAATATTTCATTTCATTAATGCAATCTATAACGTTGGGCTACTCGCTATTTAATCTAAACTAACCTTAAGAACTTTTTTATAATTTGAATGGCATAAAACGAAACCTTAACTCAATCAAAGGAAACGTGACTTACGGAAATTAGATGAATTAAAAAATG
>BMAW01046274.1:0-22078 GCA_019974015.1 Nephila pilipes | reverse complement strand
CATTATTTCACAGAAAGAAGCAAATTACACTGTCGAAATTGAAATTTTGAAATAGAATGACTAGGATAATATTAATGCTTGAATACTGCATAATATTCAGTGGATTAAATTGATCCTGATAAACAAAATCTAGGTCAATACATGTATCAGATCTGCAAAACATTTGTGTCCTGTTCAAAATAAAATCATTCCTGATCCAAAATCTCTTTTAAGACTTTTAATTCACTGAATCCTAACAAAAAGATGGTGGTGGTGGAAGTGAGGGGTGCCATCCCAGGAAAAGCCGTCCTCTGCACTTGACCGAAGTTCAAACTATGAGGTCCACAGTTGGCAGGCCCCGTGCTGCTCCAGCACAAGAAACACTCAACCAACCCAATCAGTGGGGAAACCTCCCTCCGAACTCCCAACAGGAAAAATCTGAGCAAAGTATATCAGCTCTGATATCACTGATGTAAAGGTTCTCCAATTGAAATTGAAAAGAAGGTATGCTATAATGTATTTTGAGGCTCTGATAATAGAAAATAACATGAATTGCCAAGAGGGAACATCCACATCATGTCGAACTATATTGGGAAAATCTTCTCTTGCACGCATGACAAAACAAAATACAGAAATAGGCCGAGACGTAAAATAGATTGCAATAAAAATAACTCATGTCAAGCCACAAATCTTTTTCGCATTATCTATGAGGATTAAAAATGTTGCTTTGAAGTTTTAAAAGAAAATAAGACTCTGAGAGGAAAAATCTCTCAGCTACCTTTACATCTATTTAACTTACTTCAAGATGTCTTCCACAAAGAAATGCAACAATAATCTTGTAAATCTGATTATATAAAGAGCTTGATATCCTATTTTCCTGCTGTCTGACTATGTCCCTGAAGGCAATGGTAAGCCTGTCCTCAAAGTGCAAGGAGGCTGAAACACTGCCCTAAGGCCAGAAATACCCACTCCACATCCACTAAAAAGCAATATATTCAGATTCAATACCTGGAATGAATGGCAGAGTAAGACCTTCCAAAATGCCAAACATTTCAGCCATCCTCTATCCTACACTTAATCTCTTCACCTTTCTGTTTCAGCTAAACTTAAAACATACCTGCATTAGATCTTTAATAGAAAATCGCTGATTACATCCATATAATAGTTATTTACAAATCTAAGAGAAATCCTTCCCTTGACCTTGTTCCTTCAAACAGCACTGAAACATTTAGTTCAGGAACACAGTGCATTTCCTGTGAATCTTGTACCAAATTTTAATTTAACTCCTTAGAAATGTACTAATCCTAGGAATATAACCATATACCATAGGTTTATCTTTATATTAATGGGTAATGAAATTTATCAATGGCATCTTCAGTAGTCCTTCTATATCAGAACAAAATAAACTCTGTTGAAAATGCTATGATGTCGAGTTCTGGGTATTTTAAAGAAGAAAATAACAATGGTATTGCAGAGAAAGGATAAGGTTTTGATCATTGGTGCTGATTTTTCCAAAGGTAAGGCATTTTAAACTAAAATAACTCTGATCATGGATCATAGAAATGCACTAGACAGCTCTGGTTTGTGCTGAAGCCTCATAAACACCCTTACTCTGAATAGCCGGAGGAGCTTTTTATCTAATATCAAAATGCAAATTGGTTAATATCTATTTCTTCCAACCTAGAAGTGACTCAAATATATGCTTAAGTCTAGCAAAGATTCAATATGTGAAAATAATGATCATAGTTAATTTTAGTTCATTTTACAAACTGTACCAAAAAGAGCATGGCGTGGGTTTATTGATCAAAATCTGTTTGTACGCCAAATCAGGGTATAATTTTAAGTTTAAATTTTCAATATACTATAGCATATTTAAAACAAATGCAAAAGAGCCTATCCTATTCAAACTGCATTTGCGAGAATAAAATAAACTATGTCCATGCCCAACAACAAAACTGTAAATCCAAAGGTTCATCCAATCACAAAAACGCAGAATCTATGGCTAAGCTAATCTAATTACATAAATAAAAGACAGAGATAATATAAGAAAAATATTTTATATTGTCGCTTAAACAAACAACATGTCTGAAGACCTTAATGCCTACTTCAGAAATTAATTTATTTGAGAAAATCTGTCGGTGAAAACAGCAACGATTGAGCATACACAGCGTCCAGCCTGATTTGCACTGAAATTCCAATATCTATGATAATGTCACCATCTATTTTATTAATCTTGTGAATGAATCGGATCCATTATTCTTTATTATGTTGATTTTATTTGACACATGGTAATATAACGCACAAATTCTAACTGAATTTTAAAATAATTCATTCTGAAACCATTGCAGATATGCCTAATCTTACACCAGCTTAGTGATCTCAGCTTTGTTTCCAAAGTAAAATTTTTATCTTTATATTCGACGGTTCAGCAGATTTTGGTTAACACGCGGTTTTACTGATCGGTAAAAACTTTATGGAATATATGAAATATGTGCTAAGGATGAAATCAGACAGAACTCTCTTTGAGAGTATTTTAAATCTTCATAGAATTGTAATCATGTGATTACACTTTGAATTCTAGGTAAAATTTACATAAATATTTTTGATGTAATCAAGAGATTCTTTGTGGTATTATGTAAAATCTGTAGTTGTATAATGTTAAATATTAATGAAAATGTCCCTGATTTTAATTTATATGCATCAATTCATCCTTACAGAAGATAAATATGGATATTGTTATATATGAATATTTCTTTTAAATTTGAACCTTCAAATAATTTAGGTAATCAAAAGATCTGTGCAAAGTACAGCTGATACTGCTGAACAAATATAAATGTAAGATATTAATTACTAATTTTCAAAATCAAGTTCTGAAAAATATATTTATGGGAAACTCCATTTTCTTCCTCTTTGAGGGAAGATGTAGTTCAGTTATCGAAAATCTGAGGTATTTCAAAACTTACATTATAAAACTGATACCATGGGCTTCATCCCATCATTTGAAATTAAGGAAAAACTAGATTGAAAAAGTTTAGTTTTGTATTATTTTATCTGCTTTATTAGATTTAAAAGAAGAACAGAAGCCAAAATTATTCATCTGTAAGAATTGAAAATCTGAAAGGTTTCTGATTCGATCTGGCTTTTTGACCAGAGAAGAATTTTATTAGGAAATAAAGATATTCTTAAAACTGTTAGTGAATAAAGTGAATACAAATGAAATAATAGAACGCATTTCATTGTTTCTACATCTCCGTATTTAAATGTTGATTTTATATATTTAGCTGATTGCCTTTCGAGATTTACAGAAATAATACAAAAACTTCCTAATTTATCTGATATTTTTAATATGAGGAAAATAAAAAGGAGTTTTAAATCAAAGAAATATTATGGAAGATTAATTCTATTCAACAGAATATAAAAATAGTATGGTTTCACTCATCTAAATTTGTTAAATTCCAAATGAATAATTAAAAATGAGATTAAACTAGTTAATTTGTGATTGAACTTAAAGGTTTTTGGATTAGTTTAACAAAAATTCCAGATCCTGGCCAGGGCTGGAGCATTTCTTCATAAACTCCAATAAAATTCAACTCAAGCTGACTGACAAATAATTTCCTTGAGCTGGGAAATCTCCTTCCTCTGACTGTCTCAATGGACCTCTTCTCGAATCAAGGAGGCGAGTGGGTTCCTGGTGGAGCCATAAAATTCTCCTGTCAAAGTTCATTGTGTGTCCAAAATCTCCCAATCTATCTAAATGTTGTAAACTAAAAGAGGGGAAGGAATTGCAGAAAATCCAGCAAACGATCTCGAATTATCCTGTGCTGAAAAACATTTGCCTGGATAATTTCTTGGTGCCAGCCACACGGGATTGTAATACGGCGCAAACGGGCTTCGAAATATCCGAATAGGCACGGAAAAAGTGAACAATAGAGGTTAACAGATTACTTTTATAATTTATAATAACGTCTATTATTTTACTGCAAAGATGATTGATAGGTTTAAAATAAAAACTAGTTAACTCTATTCAAATTTAATCTCTAATATCGACTCAAAAATATAATTGTTTTATTTATTTGTTCCATTTTGACAAGTAGAATTAGTCTCAAATAATTTCATTTCTGGGATGACGAAAACAAGTGCCAAATATTTCAAGGAGGAAGAAAAGAGGAAAACAAAACACAAATTTTAGTCCTTATTAATATGAATAATCCAGGCTCATTTCATGCTAAAATATCATTAATTAGAAAATCGTATTTACGTCGACAAAAATCATTGCTCTTAAAACCCGGCTCTTATATCATAAGTTTCGAATTAATACAGATTTCAAGAAACATCTATAAAAGCTCTGAGGGTATTAGAACGACAAGATTCAAAATAAATAAAATTGATTATGTACCTTTCACATACTGGCTTGGTGAATTTTAAAACTTTTGTGCAGGGAATCATCTGAAGAATTGAGAATACATTATTTCGTCTCATGTAATATAAAAATCAAAACTAATGAATCCTAGAATCTGGAAACAATAATAAAAACTGACTATCTAGAATTGATTCGATAAAATAAAATCGCCATATATATGTGTATTCAAAGCCAATATTTAGCATTTATACAGTAAAGGCTTTAGGTGATGTATATTCAACATTAAATAAATTGCATACACATCTGAATTACTACAGTGGAAACCAAAATTATGTAAAACATCGAATTTTCTTCAAAGGCATAAAATAATGGTTTATTGTTATTTGGTTTAGATTATAAGAACAAAAATATACTACAAAATATATTAGATTGGAAGAAACATTAAATGAAGAACTGAATGTACATTCTAATTACTATAATCTTCACGAAGCAGATTCTGTGTCAAAATCGAGAATTACATTTAGACATATTATTTAATTTTGAAAAATATAAATCAAAACTTACGCATCTTCCTCACTGAGAAACATCAAGCCATGCATTAATTTGAAAGGGCCAGATATCTTGAAGGAGACTTTGTCCAGTGCTCTGCAATATTGTATACTGCTTTAATGTTAAAAGTTTTGAGTGATTCTAGAGGTAAGACTATATAAGCTCCTAAATCAACTGTGATCGAGGATAGGTGGTATATGCAATCTAATCTGCATATTATACACATCTAATTTTAATAATTATCCCAGTGTTTTGGTTCATATCTTGTTAAACATCCAATATGATCTCTAAATTTATTTCAAGGAATATTTTGAAATCAATGACCTAAGATCTCAGCATATCTAAGTGCTCAACGTCTACATGACCTGCCAAAAATACTGGTTTTCCATCCTTTGAATACATACAACCCTACAGAAACCAAAATCAATTTATACTTCATGAGTGAGGAATGACAGGTTTGAGAAAGTAGTCTAGATTATTGATTCTCTATACAAAACTAATCACCAGCAAACTATATAATCTATTTCTTCTGATGAAAATTACTTTTCCTAAGAATCTTGATGCTTGAAATATATTTTCACAAACGTAATCCTTTTCTCTACTTGTCTGGAACTGAAGGATTATCCCTAATTTATCTGACCTTTATACTAATAATCTATTTCTAAAGAGCACTCTCAAACCCTTCGATAGAAACATATCCTTCTACTTGTAAAAGATTGATAAGGCAATTTTAACTCCATTTGAAGTTTTCACTTCCTGAAAAGATGCTCACGGGTTCACATCAAAGGACTATTTTCTATCCTCTTTCAGGTTCTGCCAATTTCCAATCTGCCTGCATTTATATTTGGATGGTACCCATGGGCAACTGCTTACTTGAAATCCTTGAATTTCCTTGATCTGCTAAGACATTTACCTCTACCCATATTAGAAACACAGGTTTTAAATTCAATCTCTAGTTTCTTCATCTCATATTCTTCAAATCTAATTTTCTCATCCTTGATATCAAATGTCAAAATAAATTGTTAAAGCAATTATATATATATAGGAAAGAGACATATATAGACATAGGCATATATATATATGACTGGTTATAAAACTATAAAATAATTTGAATCTGGAGAAAGGAAACAAATACAGATTTCAAATAATTTAAACAAATGAAATAGTTAATTGTATATATTATAATCATTTTCTTTATCTAAAAATGTAATAAATGGGTTGTCAAACTAATAAAAATAAATGAGCCATTGTTCACAAATAATAAGACCACACGAAAACAAAAAGTATAAAATTGAATTGATATTATAGGTTTGGTAATTTTCTGGATAATCCAAGCATTCCATTTCCTTTCATCTTGAAATGACTAAGTAGTTTTAACTCCAATTTCAGAAATATAGCCATCTACTTATTTTGATACTTTCTAATCTTAAAGAAGAAAAATATTTACTTTCTGGGAATAACCTTTATGACTTTATATGTCTAATACTTGTGGGTCAAGTCTGACCCAGGAGACTTGAGATGGGCAGCCAATTTCTTTGTTTTAACGACTCTGAGATTGATGCTTCAGATAAGGCAGGAGATTGTTCTAATGAAAGACCAGTCTATACTGTTCAGAATAAAAGCAATCAGCACTCAGAGGATCGTAATGTAACCTTCAGCATTGTGCAGAGACTATAAGATCTGGAAATCTGCAAATTGCATAATCCATCCTGAGAATGAAACTTCCCAAACCACATTGATCCGGACCTACTTAAGACTGAAATATTATGTCGGTTCATCCAAATTAAAGCTAATAATACTAGAAGCATTGTTTTTGTATGGAAAATGTAATGCTACAATTCTTCCATCATATGATATTTTAACTGACCAACTTTTATCCGTCTTAAGGTCAAACAGCATTTCATTTGCACGCACACACACACACACACACACACACACACATTAGACACATTAATATTACACACATGAAGACATGACACATATATGTTGATTTGAAATCTTCCAAACTGCAGTGTAGCTGCCTGCGAAGCTCAAATAAATCACGAGTCGGAATATTTTTGACTGAGATTAAAAATACTAACGCCCTGTGCTAACTGCAACTACTCTTCAGTAGGACTGCTCACTTGGTTCATTAGCTCTATAATTTTGTCCAGTAATAGGTGCCTGAGAACGCCTACATCCTACTTCTTTAGATTTACTAGCACTATACTAAATCTAGACTCTACCCCTCAGATAACCCTTACTCCCAGAATCTCTCACAAACAGCGAACACAAAGTCCTGCATCTTTCTGGTGCACGCAGTCCTGAATAATTTATGCATGGTTGCCTTTAATGATCTATTTGATATACAGCTCATAATTTCAGCTGTCTTGTAATTTCACCACACCTTATTTTATATCTTATCTGAAAATGCATAACTTAAAACACAGATATATATATATACATATTTGTGTGTTTTGCCTCCTTCAGAAATGCCCAAGTAAATTCGTTAGTGTTATAAATGTTATAATCTCTTAATGCAATTTGAATATCTAAGCACCGAAGTGGTTCTGAATTGATCAAAGCTTTCTCATTAAAATAACATTTGATTGTCCAAAGCTCAGGACAAAGCTACTTCTGTAGGAAATTAATGCCTTCATTATCCCTTTATTCATTAACCTGCCTCTTGCTCACAACCATTAAAATCTACAAAACATTGGTTCTATACAATGAGATGGTAGAAATTAAAAGAATATTAATGGCACGTAAGAAGTTGTCCAGATTGCCTTTAAAATGATACACATCATGCAAGCATAAACTTAATTGCAGAGGATAAGCTAAAATTGCCAAAGATTTGCATTTTACGATAATGAACAGTAAAAATTATAATTTAAATCACATTCTAAAAATATAATTTAATTTTGCACATTAGATATGAATGAGAATCAGTATGTCGTATACTTTTTCGACACCAAGAGAAAGAGTAGATAAATATAATTATGTAACATTTTATTTAATCTGATTTCAAATTGAATGAATTGAGAGGAAAATATATCAAAAGAATTCTGAGAGTTTCTATTTCAAGAATTCAAAAACAAAGCCAAGGAGTGCATTAAAGTCAATGAAATTATTTCTACAGAAGATCATTTATCGGCACTAATCAGCATTTCCACTCATTGTTATTTGCTGTTCTAATTCACAGATTTTAATATACAATATTCAGTAAGAATCTAATCTTGTGTTGTAACCCTTCTTTAAATGGATTTTCTTTTGTTCCATTCGAAGAATCATATTATCATTCCAGATTCATTTATCTAAATTCATGACTTTGAACTCATGATTAATAATGAATCTCCTTGACTAAAGGATTTAACTTCTGATTCCACGAATCACCCACCGTTTGACGTTCGAAGCCGATGAAGTTCCATCAACCAGATCATCCACGCCAATAGTTCATCCTTCCAATAGCCATGTCCCATATCCTGGCGCATTCGTCTCAAAACCACGCTGAACGTTTACCCCACAACCCTACTTTACGAACTTGAAACAATCAATCGTTCGTCAACGAACTCAAACGTCCATTCACCATACGATATCCGAAACCCACGTCACTTGTTCGTGCTTACCCGATTATCCGAAACGCCGTCCGATGCCTAACCCATGAACCGCTCCCATCTTCCACCCCACCAGCCCCGCCCAATATCAATCGTTCCACTGTTTATCAACGAACAACGCCCACAACCGGCACGATATCCAACGTTGTCCATTCCCACGCCTCATCTAATACCACGCTTACGAATTCCGAATTCCGCCCTCCACCCTACCACCCTCTCGAACTTCCTAAGTCCACCAACTTCCACTACTACCTGTTCGTTGTCATCCTACCATCCAACTTAATAATTTATTGTTTCATCCGTCATCATCCCAATCTCCGTTCGCGTCATCCTGCTCATCGATACTTCATCTCCCAGCCCTCATCCACCCATTCCTGGTCCCCGGCGTTCAATTTGTTTCGTTACCATTCTGTTCCGATGAATTTTCCAATAATCAATTCACCCATCGGCCTGTTCTCAACGGAGATTACAATGAATCCATTCAACGTTCTCCAATCCATATGTTGGCGAAATGGATAATGATCATCCTGATAGATAGGATAGATAAATAAAGGCCATAGCGGCGCCGACCGGCACGAAGCCCCGACCACCTGCAGGATAAATGGCGCCCGCGTTCCGTGGAGTCTCTTCTAGAGGCCTTGAACTTTCAGCTCGGAATGTACAAAATTTGAGCCTGATCAGACTGTGAAACAAGCTGAGTTATCGAGTTTGAGCAAAGCTCACAGAAAGCCTTGTTTAAAAAGAAACGGAGTTTCGTGTCTCCTGATAGATGTTTTTATAAAACACTGCAAGCAAAACATGGATTGAAAATGTTACCTGATTCTTATATCCATCAAAAGCAATGACTTGTCGTTGGTTTGTTGAGGCCACGTAATGTACTGATGGCCAAATGATGCGAAAAGCCTGGGTAGACCTGTAAGCCAAGCACTGAAAAATGGAGGAAGGACAAAAATTATAAAAGATCAAAGTGAAGCCCAGAGATTGCTGAGATGATATGGATACTGGCATGGAAGTGCATTTACTATCCTTCCACTGAGGATGGAAAAAGGTTTTTCCAAGGTGCCATGGATTGCTTTGATGGAAGCAAAAACATAAACTGAGTCGATGATTCAGGAAAATACTGACGCTACTACCTGCACAAAAGGATTCTCAGTCATGACAATGACACTAGTGGATACACGCCACACTCCAGGAGTCGAAGGCAGCGGGCGTGAGCTGGCGGAAAGCCGTCCAGCGTCCAGCCCGGCAGCCAGCTGGCAGTCATGAAGGCGTCAGTTTGGGATACGCATGGCGTGGATTTTCAGCCACTACCCTGAAAAGGCAACTGACTGGTGATTATTACATTGACTGCTGGTGCCTGGGCTGAGGAACGCAAAAATGATCAGCACAGTCCGGGACTATTTGATCCATGCGGAGAGAGAGACAGACAGAGAGAGAGCAGATAAAGAAGATATATAAGAGAGATATATATATGTTAGAGCATCACAGCTCATCCCACAGAAGCATGGGAGCCAAGTGCGGGGAACGCCAAGCATTTCTGTCTTGGTTCAGAATAATAGCCAACCTGATGTGACACCTGGCCAGATTTGACAGCCACCTAGACCACCACTGCCTATCCAGACAACTGAGTGCAGTACTCATCCCACAATGGGGAGCTTGTGTCATTTAATGATAGTCTTAGCTCTGAAATGGGGTTTGAGATCTGCCCAAACATGCACACGAGGTCCTTCAACTCGGGTAATTCCTTTGTTAACGCCCACCCTGAGCCTAAAGGCACTGAGCTCCGGGACTACGTCCACCATATCATTACCATCCTGAGCTGGTCTCGCCGTCATAGGCACTGGCTGCACACAGGCGCATCAGTGACTCCTGCCACCAAAACAGGTGGCTGAGGCACAGGCCGTCCTGCATCACCATGGGTTGTGTCTCACTGCAACCTGGTAAGACTTACATACCAACGTTCATTCCATGGAACAGCTGCTACTACTGAGAGTCTTACTTGTCTCAGAGAAGGACACATGACATGCAGTCCCAGTTTACTTCAGGAAACCCATGAAGGACAAACTTATCCATGCCTGTGTTGATCTTGGGTGAATTTGAGCCAACTCCTGAGCCTTAATATTCTTCCTGGTTGCATTGCATACATATATACATATGATTTGTACATGCATATACATATATATATGATCATGTACATACAATAGTTACAGCATACATGATCAGGTATATGCATATACATGGCATACACATGACGGTGCATGTATGAGTTATGTGTGTATAAGATACATATGAGCATATATTCATATGCATACATGGAGAAGCAGCTGATCGCATGCATTACATATACATATGATTCTGTGTATCTAGACATATATATGTGTATATACATATGACATATACATACAGCATATTATTATTTATACAGAGAGCATATATTGATTTGTGAGCATGTATATATGGCATATATTGAGACGATATGTATATATGTATATACATATATAGAGCATATACTATATGTAAGATATATATTTGAAAGTACATATATTATATATATTTGAGACAGAGATATATACATACATATATATGATTATATATGTATTATATAAGGTATTATTATGTTATAGAGCATATTATACATATATATACATGAGGAGCATGTGTGAAGAGATATATTGATAGGAGACATATACATATTAATATATAGATGAGCATGGATTGTGCATATGTATTGGTATATGCAGTATATATGACACTGAAATCATGAAAAGAAATAATCAAATATCTAAAGTATAAAACCAGAAAGAAATGTAAAAATCTGAAGAAAATAATGATAACATGGATCTGTTACCAAAAGTACATCTACTTTGATAGACTGAATGGCTGCCAAGACCATTGAAACGTCACCACCTTCCCTTTATGCATATACTCCTGTGCTAAACTCATATATAATACATCGATCTCAATAACCCTGAGACTTAACCCAGATGGCGCCCTCTGTAGCAAACCAGCAAACTGCGGGCCTCTAGAATACTAATCCCTGTCAAACGCCAAATCTTAAGTCGATCTGACCCTATAAAAAGGCTTTGGGCCAGCTTAAAAAGCTCTTTCGCTGCGCCGCGATTGCTCTGGATCAAAACATAACGAGCCTGATGATCCAGGTGGTGCTGTCGACGCTGACGACTCGCGGCAACAAAAGACTCTCATGTTGTTAAGCGCCAGTAAAGACTAAGTGCCGCCGGAACGACTTGCATAATTCACCCAAAAGATCTAGTTACGTGCCGCGTTGACGAAGTCAGCAACCCCAAAAACGCCGCTCTACCGCCAGACCCGGAGCTATCGACGTAAGAGACATATTATATATTATTGAGCATATGCTAGATATATGATTGTATGTATGTATAAGTACAAACGTTTTATATGCAAAGTTCCTCGGCCACAAGCATTATCACCTATCCAAGATATAAATATAGAAAATTGAATGTTGAGGAAAGAGATCCACAGATATATCTTTCAGTATGATCCTGTTCAACTTTATAAGATTTTAATTCCGAAATTACTACAGAAGAAATTCTGTAAAATATGTTGTTCTTTAAAATCTTTCATATAATAAATCTTAAAAATCTATATTATATTATAAGAAGTTATTAAGTAGAACTTAATCTTATTAAAATATTTAATTGAATTATTCCTTATAATCACAAATAATTAAAGTAGCTTCTAATCATGCTACAAGAATAGAACACATTACATCATAAATCTCTGGGAAATGCCAGATTCAGGAAATGGAACATTTCTTTGGTTGTTAATAATGAATGGAGTTTGGGATTTGAAGTTTCTTAACTCTATCTACAGCATCAGTCTAACAACTGATAAATCTACTAATTATAGGATATTTGAAAATATAAAAGTAAAGAGAATAAAGAGGAAAGAGAAATATAAGTATAATCAAGAAATAATTCACTGAAAATGGCGCTACACTTCTATTGAGTATAAGAAAGATTTATTCATTTTTACAAGAAAGAAAATCATTTTGAATACGTTGATATTAAAATAAATATTGATTCACATTGATAAAGACTGGATCATTTTCAAAGTTCCTACCTATAGTTCATCATAAGTTCTCAAAAAAGAGGGAAAAGAAGGTGTGAATGAAAATCTTAAAAAAAATTTAGTTCCTTTTTTGTAGTTTTTTTCTTTCATCTTGTTCACCAAAGACAAAATTAAAATTTTCAAGTCTCGCGTAATGACATACTTCACGAAATTCTAACGAAATTCAACTCAAAAGTTATGTAGCAGAACCTAGGAAATAAAAAATGAAAATGCTTTTAAAAAGAAAATGTAAAAAGTAAAATATGTATTAAAGAATGCATGGCACTTCAGTCTTGCGTCTTTTTCGCCTGCACTTACAATTATGGTTCTAGTCGCTTCATACTAAAAAAAAAAAGTTCAAAGAACCAAATTTCATCTTCGAAATACTGCCTTACTTTTAAAGAGAGTTCTTTTAGACATGCACAATTTTCATCTTATTTCATAAATGTATTTGATTTGATATTTAAAACTCAAGAAAGGAATAATTATTAATTAGAAAAAGAGTAAATTATATGTGTAATGATTTATTTTCTTTCTGCTGCTAATACCTTGGGAAAAATAAATATTTGCTCGTTGTAAAAATGTTTTGTTGCCATCTAAGCACATTCATTTTGAAATTTTTTTGTTTGTAATTTATTTATTAATGATAATTTCATATCTTAAACAATTTTACATTTATGTAGGAAAAATATAGATATACAAATTTATTGTTATATATCATATCTATAACTTGTTAAAATATCTGGAAAAACTGGAGAGTTAAATGCTTTTTAGTATAATTTAATATCATTTATTACTTTTTTTTTTCAATAATGAAAAACTCCTTCAGAACTTAAGCGAAAATTGCTAATATGGAAATTTTCAGTAATTTCATAGATCCAATGTTTTGCATACTTTTGTGTGGAATAGAAATAACAATGAAATAAATTTAATACAAACAATTGCAATGTACTGCTGTATCAGAAGTGTTTGCCCCTGAAGCATGCCAAGAAAAAACCAAATTAATCTTCGAACCATGTTCAAACATTTTTTTCCCTGTATGGGTCTATTAGATGCAGATTGATTTATATTTATACCAGGTAAAAAACAAATACTTTTATAATCTTTATTAGCCCCCTAGGTTCAATTGTTTTAGGCTGGGCGTTTTGGCGTACCGAATCACTTTTCAATTTTAAATGATTCCTTTTTTTACTTTTAGCTTAGATATAATCTATTTAATAATTTATTGTTTGCTTAGTTTTAAATTACATTTAGCTTAAATATATTCAATTTTATAATTTATCGTTTCCTTTAATTTTAATATTGGAAAATATTATTGTTGTCCATTTCTTGATATTTTATCGTTTACTTTAATTCTCACATTTAATTAAGGAATTTAATAATAATCATATAAAGAAAAGAGAGCCTTAGATTGCTAAATCTGTTCTTTGCAAAACTTTGCATGGAACATTTTTTTTTTTTAAATTTAATTTTTGAACCAAAGCTTATGAAATGTTTGGAAAATTATCTCATGTGTATTTCATTTATTTTTGGATTTATTAAAATAAACAGCTTGTTTTATACTTTCTCTGTTCCCATTCTTATTCTTTTGCTTCCCTACCACTTTAACAATTCAATCTCTTATTTGCTTAAATATTTAAAAGCTCTAGAAATAGAATTCTTTAAATTTAAAATTTATTATGCTTTATATTCAATTTCTTGATACATTTTTAAAATGTCAAAGAGTACAGTAAACGTTTACGAGCATTTGAAAAGAATAGATAATAGTGAAGTAAACTTCGAATTCGTTCTATTTTTCTGAAATATTCTTTTCACCGTTCTCATTAACTATTGAGGTATTTTCTAGTTTTTCACAAACTGTGCTCGAAATGCCTATTGTTTCTTTATTATTACCAGAGATTTCTTTTCCTCTTAATGTTTCGTGAAGTCTTATCAGAGGTTATGTAATTTCCTTTAGAGAAAATTATCCTTCGTATAGCTAACTATTTAGATCGTAAGAAAAACTTGAACTCATAAAAACAACAAATGCATTTATAGAAACTAGGACAATTATACTGTATTATAAGCGCACAGACACTATCTTCGTCCTCCTTTGCATGTATACGAGGTGGCTAAATAATATCTGGTACTCAATTCACTTTCATTTCCATTATAATATGAAACTGAATCTGGTTTTCGTTCATTCTTATCTAAACTTTTGGCCTCAGGGTGTTTGGTTGAAAAAGGTACCTATTTTTTTCGGACTATTTGGAACATGATTCATATCTGGTTGAAAATCATTAAAGGAGGATTCTATTTTCTATCAAGTGACTTCTGAAGAGTATCATCCGAAATGTATACTATACAAAAATATTAAATTTACTTTTATTCGTATTTCTATGAATATTAATGGTATGCGTCGATTAAACCCAGTTATGTAAAATGACATTTTCTTAATTTGTTAACAAAAATTTGTTTTACTAGTCTGAAACGTTTGTAAGCTAAAGACATTTATCCCTTTTAAAAATATATAAAATATAAGATGTCTTTTTATTAAATTCCATGGGAGCTAACAAGAAGTGTATTATAAAAATGAATCGATTAGACCAATTCAGAATAGTAAGGTTAAAATGTTTCCACAAGATTATTCCATTTAAGAAAAATGGTTTATTTTTTCTTTTAGAAAACTGTAGCCAAATGGTCATAGTCACGAGCTCATAACAAGGGTTTTTACCATCAAGTCGTGAGTTCAAGTATTTATGTTACTAAAGACCCGCTGTGTAGAAGGGCTAGTGCACGTTAAATATATAAAAGCTCAAAGTCCTCCACTTTGAGGGGTTTGGAAGTTTTGTTAGGGAGATATCACACACATCATTTGATTGAAGTTCAAAACTACCAGGTTTGTCACCAATAGTACTCGTGTTGCTGCTAAGTGTGAAGTTAATAAAAAATCGATCAATCAATTACGGAATACATGACTTTATACATGGATCCAACATGCTGAGATAAACATGGTGTTTTCGAAACGGGTAAGTCAAAATACGTTTAAACAAAAAGTTTCACTTATTTTACTCTTTTTATTTAATGCTTTACAAAATCAATACCTTACATAGAGATTTTGTAAACGAAACTTCAAATCCCATTATTGCAAATTTAAAAGGATAACTTGAAACTTTATTGATTTGAAACGAGCTGACGGAAAAAGATTTTATGTCTAATTTCGGTACTATTTTATCAGACTAAGACTTTTTGGTTTCTTATAACGTTTATCTGATAAATATGATTTAAATAATCGCTTTTAGGTACAAAACAATCAAATCAAAACAATCAATAATTATACAAAAAAATTTAACACTAGAAGAATCGATGTATTTAACATCTATAACGACCGTCAGGGATCATTTTGAAACTGAGATAAGAGCCTCAATAAAACTAAGAAATTTTTTATTTCTAACTCAAATATCACTATAAAATTTAAAATAAATCATTTTAAGGAATTTAAAATGCATGCAATGATTTTTATTGTAGGCCTTATTTTTCATTAAATAGAATTTTCACAAGTCTTAAGAGGGAAAAAATTGTATTTTTATTAAAACCTTATTTCGCATTGTAGTTTTTAACACGTGATTTGTAATAAAATATTTTACTGCGCCATTCGTGACATTTTCCTCAAATGGGCTTATACATTAAGAACACTCTTATTTGGTTTGGATTCGCTTATTTGAGCTATTGAGAATGATTATTATTCCTAGCTTCAGAAGAGATTGCAACTATACAGCGTTTCTTTGTTAAACGATATGACAATCTCTTTCGTTAATAATTCTCAACATAGAGGATCGTTAAGAAATTAGCGAAAAGTTAGATGCTCAAAACAACATCTAGGAACTTATAGCTGCAAATTCTAGAACATTGCAAGCATTATGAACAGACTATATTATTGAAGTCGATCATGTTCAATTCGGCTCATTTGATGGCGGACATCGACGCCACAGTTGACGGAATCGTAAATATGTATCTTTTCTGAGAGTTTTTTGGGTAATTAGCAGCACTCTTAACGCTTCTATGAATAGTGCTCAAGACGTAGACAATTGTTTTGGCTTATTCCAGCAAACTGAAACAGTTTTTTGGCCGATCTCTAAAACTTTTCTTAATAAGTGTAATTGAACTGCATTTTTACGAATAAGTGAGAATTCTCTTCAATTTAGACACATTGTACTGACAACCTAAGTTTTTTTTTACCAACGTAGATACCACAAGTTTCTGAGACGTAAAAAAAAATTGTATGTCCTGACATTTCTCTCTTTAAAAAAAGCAGATCCCTTTTTTCATAAGGACATATTCACTAAGAAGCACACTTTTGAACATCACTTTACCTTCCTTAGTTACCACTCAAAAGTATTTGCTTTCGACATGCATAGTCATCCAGAATTTTATTTTAAATTTATCTGGAGTGTTTGCCTTGAAATCTGTAAGTTTGTAACGTGTTTTACATCGCTACAGCTATTTGTCGATTGTTATTGTTTCAAGCACTATAATCCACAACCAAGAATTTTCCACAAATGACAACCATAACACAAAAGGAAGAGTAAATTTGTCTATTTTTAAGTTGAGTCGAATGAGTTAATTTCTCCGTGATGATTCCTTATTGTTTTAACCATACGTCGCTTAAGTGTAAAGAGGAGAAAACAGCATAACATTCTTCTTAAGTAAGCTAGTGTAATCAAAGCATCAAAAATTCTTCCAAGTTATATCAGTGTAGCCGATATTAATTGGCGGTGAAGTTTTTCAATCGTTCATTTATGCTTCAATATGGATTTGGAAAATAGCAAACGCTAAGATAAAGTTTAATTTCTTCCAATATTTTTCTTAGCATTCATAGTAAGTCTCGTTATTTTTTTCAATATGTTTCTTAGCATCTCCCTCAGACGTAATAATATTTTCACCAAGATTTTACCTTTCAGTTCCTTTAGAAAATGATGATTGGTTGAAGAGCCAATTAGTTGTATGGGATTTTTATCATTCATTTTTTTTTTTCTGAGGAGACTGAGCTTTGTTCAGGAACTTCATTTTCAAAAGAAATCTTGAAACCTGAAGTAATATTTTGATTATCAACACAGCAATTTTTAATGATTCAATGAAAACAACTGAGCAGTCATGAATGTTCTGTCCTTTTGAACAAGAATTTTGATGTTTACTGTCCACACTTGCAACTATGCATATGACTTTCAATTCACCAACATTGATTCAGTGAGCAAAGGCATTCTCGAATGGAATCTTAAGAAAATGACAAAGAGGGAAAAAAAGATTGCATTTCAATGGCTTATATTTCAAATCTATATGTCAGTATCATTTACTGCTAATGGTCGCTCTACGTAAAATATTAATTTATATGCATGTTGTACAATACTGAAAAAAAATTTGTGTTGTATTTAAGGCTTCTCAGGGGTATCATATTAATATTTATTGCTGAAAACATACACAATTTTTAACTAGCTATAATTCTTAAAATTAAAATTACTTTGATATTCTTAAACATTCTTTATAAAAGAATTTTCTAAAACACGTAAAATAATTAAAACATGTTCTTAATTTTTTTATGTTATTAGCCCACGAATATAGTAAACCTTTTCAGGAAATTTGAGTAGTTTTTGCTGCGTGTTAGATCTTTTGTATATAAAAATACAAATAGTTCAAATGACTTGCAGTAAATTGATTTTTAAAGGCAAATATAACTTTATTAATGTGAGCCTCTTAAAAATTAAACACAACTTTAAAAAAATATTTTTAAAGGAAAACATTTTAAAATTTTAAAGAATGAAATATTTTCTTACTTTTTAAGTTATATATATATATATATATATGAAACTAAATTCAGCTACAGTTTAAAAAGTTAATTATATCTACTATACCTATATAAGATATTATGTGTCACTTAATATCTTAATATATATATATATATATATATGAAAATAAATTCAGCTACAGTTTAAAAAGTTAATTATATTTATTATAGCTATAAGATATTAATTGTCTAAGTGTAATCTAGCGTGCAAGTGAAAAGAAAACTCAAACTAAAAAAAATGCTTTTAAATTATTTTAACATTCAATCATAAAAATAAATTTTGAAACTTGCGTATTAAAATGCTCCAAGATTAAGTAATTTCTCTTCTATTTTCTCCAAAAACTCTCTTCTCCGAGAGTCTCAAAAATGATTCCATTCCTTTTTTTTTTATATGTTAGTAAGTCTTTGACATTCATGATTATAAATGTTATTGGCCAAATTTGAGGCAGTCTCTGAACATTGAAGACCAGAACTAATCGTCTTTGGGCAAAATTTCTAGAATAACAATTATAATCTTTTATTTTGTTTGTTCCACTAGCCAAACTTCCTACGAATTGATCCAAATGTTTAAAAAATTAACGTGGCTTATTAAACAAAATAAACTAAAACATACGTCTATTTCGAAATTGTGTGGGCGTGGAATGTTCATTTCAGTGTGTATTTTACGAAAACATACTGTACGATTGTTCGAATAACTTTTAAAGTTTTTAGGGTACTGTCAATTGGTTGGCATCAAAATGTTCAGCATAAAATGACAAATGACATATATGTTTTTTTTTAAAAAAATCAAAAAAATTCAAATTTAACGTCCTTGAAAACCCTTAAAATCTCAAAATTATATATATAAAAAAAAGTCACGCAGTTTTAGAGACCTTTGAAAAATAATAATAAAAAAAAATTTAAGAATAACGCTTCTCAAATTAGTTTTGTGGCCAGAATGACTTTTCCAGTCGCTTCAGAGTTAATATCTTATGGCTTCTTTCTATGTATAACATGTATTTTGATTTTGTGAGTATGTAATTTTAATGTTCTACATAAGAGAAATAGGATATATGCTCCAATTTCTTTCTCTTGTCTATTGTTTTAATATAAGTACAGTGAAATGCATTCAAATAAATAGAAATTAAAGGAAGTTTCTATCTTGTTTAATATTTTTTTGCTAACAACTTTAATTTTTTTTTATTTTAAATATTTTTTAGGCTTTTTTAAAATCTTTAAACTAACTAATTTTGATGCTAAAATCGAAAGAAAAATGTCATTAAAAAGAACCTTTCTTATATTTGCTGCTAAGGTCTTTCTTGCATTTGCATGAATTTTAAACATATTTAATGGTACTTAAACACACTTGACCATTCAAAATTGCTAAATGACGAAAACAAAGAAATCTAATTGCTTAAATTTTCAACCAGATTAAAATCGTTCTAAATATTGTGATGTTAGAAAATTTAAAATTTATCGTTTTTTCATTATATAATATAAGGTAAATATTGATGTTACTTTTGTAAAAAGATTGAATTTTAAATGAAAACTCAGAATAAAATGTGATTTAATTTTCATTAAGCATTAATTCTTAGATTTAAAGTATTTTTTAATTAATAAGAACAGTATCCCTTTTCATTCGATGGATGTATAACTGTTTGAGTTGCAATGTAAGTTGGTATAAAAAGTAAAATACAAAAAAAGGTTTCGGTATCTTACATGTTATATCAACTTACATAAATTTTCGCATTGATTGAATCACATTACAAGTTCATGTTAGAAAAAAAGATCAAAAGTAGATATATAATTTCTTCTTATATAGAGACTATATTTTTAAGCAAAAGTATCCGCATTTAGATTAATTACACTTAATATTAAAAGTACCTTTGTGATAACTAATTTGAAAACCTTTTCAATAAATAGTGGAAAGTATGTGATAAAAGGGAAATAAATAGATTAAACTTTTGAAAAATAAAATAATAAAGCATGTAAAATAAAAAAAACCATTCATTAACATCTAAAAAGGATTCACAGAACATATTGCTCAATCTTAATAATGACAATGTGGGTTTTTTCTTAAAACAAAATCAGTAATACAATGTAACTGTTTTATTCTCTCTTATGCATTTAAATCATTTAAATGGCGACACGTTTCATATTTTATGATATATGTGTAAGATGAGTTCTGAAAATATAAGAAATGAAGATTGAATTTATAAATATATATATATATGCAGATTAAAGATTATATATATATATATATATATGTATATATATAATATACAATAACAACATATATGCAATTAAAATTATATATATATATATATATAATAATACAGTGGAATTATATATATATATATTAAATATATATATATGTATATATATATATATATATGTATATAATCTAATATTGTATATGTACTATATCTGTTATATCATATTATACTATGTATAAAGTTATATGTACATATAGTATATTATGTATGTATCAATATATTGTATATATGATGTGGAATTAATTATATATGCATATGTATATATATATTATAATTTTAAATCATATATAGTATATTAGTGATGTAATATATGTATATATATATATATAATAATAATAATATGTATACTGATTAAAATTATATAGCATATATATATGTATGTAATAATATGTAATGAGTACCTCATTTATTGTGCTGTAACATTTACGTGAATATATTTTTTTTCTATTTAAGATTTAGTAGATTACATGACACAAGATTATATTCTCATTCACGAAGACTTTTATAAACCAAAAGTATTACTCTTTACTTAGTAAAGAAATAAGCATACTCTTTTGATATTGTACATATGATGAGCTAAAAATTATTCGCCAAATTTCGTTAATTTTTGAAAAAAATTATTCGAATTTGTGAAGGCCTCTCTCAGCAGGCTTTTAATGGTTGCATCTTATCGAAGTGCAGAAAAAATAAATTGATTTAAGGTTTTTTTTCCGATAAATTAATTGATAATTTAGTTCTGGAGGAATATGTTACAGCACAACCTCATAGCCAGTTACAACTCTGAATATACATGCAAACACAGTTTAATCACTTAATGGACTAAATTCATAGAATCACGTGATATATATAATAATCGAAACTGCGTGTTTTGTATTTACATAGGATTTCCTACATGCTATATATATATATATATATATATATACATAAATTGTATTTCGATTAACATACTTAATATTATAATATTTCTTACATTATTCAGTTATTTATATTCGGTAGAAAATAATATGAGTATATTTTTATGTATCTGCAAACTTATTCTCGTTTAGTTGTGTTATTAAAATGTCGTTTGGGGAGATAAGCGTATTTAAAGATGCTTCGGGTGTTTGTTTGTATACTTATGATATAAACTTAAAATTATTTTCTGGTTTGAAAAGATACAGTTTTGACCTATTATCGGCCATTAAGTTATTATCACATTTTTGTTTTGTTAATCTTATTTTTTTGTATTTTAAATTATTTCATTTATAAATATTTGGTACTTTTCAATTTCGCTGACGCAAGCGATAAAGTCGCCGAAATGATACAAGAGACGCCAAACGGAATATGTGTTTACTGTGTGTTGTCCCCTATAAAGTCTGCTTGGTGAGATTTGTGCCAGCGAAATGGAAAAGTACCTAATAAATTTATACATCAACAGACGATCGGTTGATTC
>BMAW01046272.1:0-14705 GCA_019974015.1 Nephila pilipes | reverse complement strand
ACTGTTTGGATCATGATTATCCAATAAATTTCTTAAATACTTATATACTTCACAAATATATTAAACATCTTTGCGAATCGTGATCCAATTTCAAATCCACCACACAACAATAGGTCCACAAAGTCGGCTTGTTAGTGGTCTAGCCGTGAAGAATCTATTTATTTATTTACATTTACACAGCTTACATTTTTACTCACTCTCTGGACCGTTATACTCCTTTACCATACAACTTATTACCAACCAATTGTTTGCATCCTTTTACATTTTATTACCAATCAAACAATGATTTAAATCTTTTTTCAATTTATATGGTGATGATGTGTTATATTTTTTCATTTTGAGTATGTGATATACATCTTGAAGCTTAAAGAAAATTCCGTCTTACTACTCACATATTTGAATCTTCATTTCTTTGAATTTTGTAAGTAATTTTTATATTTTGATCTGTTGATAATTTTTAGAATGATAGATTTTATTTTGTAAATTTTATCGTTGAAATTTTTTGCATTTTTTAATCATTGAACTCTTTTGCAATTTGGATTTCCCAATTCAGCCTACCAGGAATTATAGATTTTATTTTTGTAGATTTTATCGCTGAATTTGTTTGCATCTTTTAATCATGAACTCTTTTGCAATTTGGATTTCCTAATTCAGTCTACCAAGTCGCAAAGGGGGAAGGTTGGTACCATTAAACTAGTTTAACCCCGCTTAATCGGTCCTCAGCCCGATATTGCTTTTTGACTTGCTGGGTTCCATATTTTCATTTATTTTTCTTTCATTGTTACATTTCTTTCTGGATTTTTGTCTTTTTAAATATTTTAAATTTTTCTTTCATAAATTTTCAGTATATATATATATATATATATATATATATATATATATATATATATATAATTTTTGCCATTCTTTTTTTCACGAAAATATATATGACATATTGTGGTGTTAGTTCTCATAACTTTAACTGTTATTATTAAATTAATTCAGAATAATACAATTACAAGTTCGTTAATTATTCATTTTTTTTATCAGGTGAACTAGACTAAAGATATTTTTAGATTAATATTACTTATTTGATTCTTAACTTAAATTTCAAGTAGAACGCAAGTGACAATCTAGTTACGTTATTCAATAAGATTCAAATAAATTCCAAGTAAATTAAATCCAGTGCATGTCAATTTAAAATTCGTATCAAATAATATAACTTATTTCGTTTGAATGCTTCACTTGAAAGATATTTTTTTATTATTTATACCCATTTTCAAATATTATGCAGCAAAAACAAATTTAAGGAAAATGATCGTAAATATTTTTAATTCAATGGAAACGAATTTTACTTTTATGTAAGCCTTATTTAAATCACAGATGAATACTGAATCTATCTTATTAACTCTGAATAAATTAATCTCAAAGAAAGGCAGTCTAAACTATATTAAAACTTAGCCATTATTTGAAACATTAGACAAAACTTTGGTTTTTGAAAAACAGTCAAAAGTATTGAAAAATATGTTAAATTTGATTCTGTTTTGGGGAACCTGAAAGGCTCCCAGATAGTTCATTACTATAAGCGTAAAAACAATGAAATTCAATAATTACAGGTGTGTATAAAGAATTTCTTCATAAGCTCGCTCATGATAAATATAACACATCGATCAATAACTCCCGAGACTAACCCAGAGATGGCGCTCGTAGTAAACCAGTAACCAGGTCTTTCTAGAGTACTAACCTTTGCTTGAAACGTGTCAAAATTTTAAGTCGATCGGACCAGGAAAAAGGTTTTTTTGAAGTGAAGTGAAAAAGGTTTTTTCCAAGTGGGTGCCACGATTGCTTTCGATGGAACAAAAACAGCAACGAGTCGATGATTCAGAAAGCTGTTTATCGCTATTTACTCGCAACAAAAAAGATTTCTTGCGAAAAAAAAAAAAAAACAAAAAAAAAAAAAAATTTTTTAAAAAAAAAAAAAAAAAGATTTGGAATAGCGTTGGAACGATTGTATCACCCTAAAAGGTGATTAACAAAAGGTGTTATGTTGATGAATAAAAAAACATTTTGCAAAAAAAAATGTTGTTTTCAATTTTAGACTCGGGAGTTATTGATCGATGTGTTACATGTTAATTTATTGTTCGCATTTGATATTCCTTTATTACATAAGTTTAACAAAACGAAATAAAACACACATATGAATAATCAATTTTAGATATTTAAAGTTTCCATAAGAAGCAATTACTTCAACAAAAGCAGAAGAAAATATTAGGTTGGTATGTTTTATATTCTTAGCGATTTCACTAAGAACATCAAATGCTAGTATAATTTCTTAACGTCTCATTTCACTACAACCCACATATTTATTTTTTATAATGAGCTTTCTTGCTCAAGATGTAATTGAGACATGGGGAAAAAAGTGAAAAAGAAATAATTAAAAACAGTTTATCTGACATAAGTTAATGATTCTTCAATTTAACAATCCATTTGTTTTATTTTCTCTCTCTCTCTCTCTTGTCTTCTTTTTTTTTTTTTTTTGGAATTTCAATTAAAGCTAGTGAAACAACTACTGCTTCTAATAATCTAAAGAAAAATAATACACATTTGGTCATGTAAAAAGTAAATTGTATTTAATTAAAACTTGCGAAATCAGAAAGTCAATAGCATTTATCTACGAGGCATGTGTGTAATTGGAAACAATTTAAAGATTATTTACCTCTAGGCTTTATATCGTAATTTTATCTTCACGCTTTTTTCTCTGATGAAAGTGATAAAAGATGCACTCCTTTTTTTTTCTATGCTGTTATTTATGTCGATAAAAACATGTTTGAAATGGGATGTCGTTTTCACTGCTTCTGAAGTCTGTTTTTAATTCTTGGAAGCGAATATAAACAAATGTTTTAAACGTATAAGAAAGAGGATTTTTTTCCTACCTTCAGATTTTTTTTTCCATTTTTTTAATCTTTACTCGGAATGTTTTCATAACATACCATTTTAAATATTAGTTATTAAAAAACTAATTTTTATCAACTTCATTAGCTTCATATATTGATTGTGTTTTTTCCTTAACATTGATGTAAAAACTTGATTGAGATACAATTTTTTATAATTCATACATTCAAGCTTTCCTTGCATCATTTATTTAATTGAGATACTTCTTGAAAATACTTATTAATTAAAAAATAATGCAAAATATACTCTTAATGTAATTTCGTGAAGCAATTTCAATAATAACTGCATTGGAATTATTTCTTTACGTCTTTACAACTATATTTATCAATATTTTTAATCCAGAATTGTTACACCACACAATTTTTAATAAATACTTCTTGTCTAATACATTAGGAAATTGATATCGCTTACAGAGATATTCGGATAATAAATAATAATATATTCAAAACGAAGAAAAAATATTGACACAATGGAAAATATTTGAAAGAAATTAAAGATATATTATCTCATGTGTGATGATAATAAATAAAAATGTTTATGGAATATATCCGATGTTTTAAATGCGTTTTTATGTCTTGAAACTTTGTAAAATAAACCGTATTCTAAAGCAAAAGTAAATGATTTAACATAATGCTTATCATCTTAAATTTTATTTCTCTAATATTTTATTTTTTTTCTTAATAGTCTAGAATTTTTATTTATTTAATCTTCGATAAACATATTGCCATTTGAATAATTAACATGCACATTTGAATATATTAAATAAACCACTTTTCGAATTATTTCGTTTATACTAGAAATCACTTCATGCAATTTACTTTTAAATTACTTAAATAATTCGAATAATATTCTAAAATGTTGTATACTATTGTATTAATATATAAAAGCTCTTTATTAATTCACTTATTTATACGTTTATTAATCTATTCATTTATTTTTTATTCATTTATTTATTAATTAATTCGTTTATTCATTTATTCGTTTATTTATTTACTTCTTTATTTATTTATTCGTTTTATTTTAACCCTCACTTATTTACTTTTTTTGTATTTTATATTTGAAGAATAATTCTAAGAAACATAATAAATGATCATTTAGAGAAAATATAACTTTAATGTACCTAAATTCATTAAGCATATTCCTAAGTAAAATGTGTATTCTTATAGATTTATAATTACAATAGGTAAAATTAAATAATTGTGAATAGAGTTTCAATAATGGAAAATGAAATGATACAAACAGTGACTCTTAGTAATAATTATGTGAAAGACATAGAGAGTAATAGATTTACGAAGGCGAAGTAAGAAGTTATATATACGAAGGTGAACTGAAAAGTTACAAACCTAACAAAGATATAAGACATATTTTTATTTAAACCTATTTTTATTTTTGTACATAGTCTACTTGTAAGTGTAAACACTTCTCTTAGCGATGCTCCCATCTCATTTACCCATACTTGTCCCCTTTCTATGCAAAATAATTGTTTACGAAAGTGATGGCTTCCTCATCTGACAAAAACTTCTCTCCTAGGAGTACAAATTTCAGATAAAAGAACAAAAAGAAGTCACTCATGTGGCTGGATCTGGTGAGTAAGGAAAGATGTTAAGCAGTTCAAATGGTATTTCGTGAATTTTCGTCATGGTAACCTCTGAAGTATGAGACGGCACATTGTCTTGGTGAAACAGAAATTTTCTGCATAGGCAAGTTGCATATGTATATGTATATATCTTTCTCTCATATATATGTATATGTATAGTATATGTATATATGTATATATACATATATACCATATAAATATATACATATATATAATGATATTGTGTGTGGCCATTTTTCCAAAATTTCTGCCTTCAGCTAGTCAAGTAATTATGCGTAGTATTCTTCTGTAAAGGGGTTTCCCATCTGAAGGTAATAAATTAAGATTACTTCATGACTATCCCAAAAAACAGTCGCCATCATTTTCCCAGACTAAAAAACCGATTTTGCCCTTTTTGGAGCAGATTTCTCCTGCGAAGATTACCGTTTTAACTATATTTTATTGCATATAATAGCACATCTAAGTTTTCATCGACTGTAATTAATCGGCTCCAAAATCCGATTTATTGCAACTAAACTGCGGCAACAGATCTTGGAATTGTTCATTCGAACACTATTTTCGTCTAACGTGAGCGAACTCTGCATCTAAAGCGCGGACAGCCTTCTCATGACTAAATATTGATTTAATGTGTGATAAACACTTTCTTCTGACATATTTATAGTCTCTGTTTTCTCTCCCACTTGAATTCGAGGTCGTCTAGCACCATTTGGTGAACTTTAGCGATGTTATCGTCAATGGATAGATATTTGAATTCATCTACTTGGCGTATTGCCATTCAAAAACAAATATTTAATAACAGCTCGATACTCGATTTTTCCTATTTTCGCAAAAGAAACTCAATGTTCGATACTCTACTAGCTCAAATGATTATCAAACAGCAACTGCACTTCAAAAATGCCAGAAATTTTGGTGAATACTTGTCAAAAATGGGCAACCACAAGAACAGGCGTGCTTCAGCAAGAACCGCAGAGATAGACATGAAAAAGGTGTGAATACAGAAAAAAGAGAGACATTCACTCATGAAAGACAAGAAAAGGACACGATGGTTTTGGGATTGATGTTCAGCGCAATTCTGCTCAACGAGAATGTTCCCCAAATGTAAGTAATGCGATAACTTTATAAATTTAATTTAATCATCATTACAAATTCAGTCACTTGGTCAAAAGTGATGTCATAATTTTTAGGTAGGAAATAGTTCCAATAAATTATGGTGGCTTGTGTAGGAATATTTTACTAAACGCTTAGCGTGGATAAACATTTCAACGTCAGAATAAAGCTGTGACATAATGTTATTATTCGAGAAGAATCATAGTTTTTTTTTATTTCTTTTATTTGGATTAGTGAATTTTATGATTGTGACGGACTCTTATTCTTCAAGATTCTTGGACATTTTTTTTATTTATTTTCGTCTGAACTTATTTACTTTGTACTTGGGACTTTATTAACATCTACCTTTTCATTACTCGGGTACATCATTGGCTGAAGAAAATGACTGTAACTAAAGAAATTCGTCAAATTTGGTGACGAAGAAAAAAATACAAGTGAAAAACCTGTTTCTTTCATTATAAGTACGTATCTTTAATTCGTTAATTAATAATTAAATGAAATTAATAACTGAACAATTTTAATTAATAATTAAATATAAAAGAACAATTTTTTTTTGCTTGAAAAAAGAAAAAAAAAAGAGGAATTTAGTTCTTTAAGTTCGTTTATTACTTCCAGAATGTCTTAAGTAGGAATTTCTTTTCTGGTGAAAAAAACTATGAATCTTTCGTCTAATGCATGACAATGTCAAATCATCATACTAAATCTATCTTTTGTACTTACTTACGGTACTAGGTCTTTTTTTTTTTTCAAGGAAAACTTAAAGAACTAAATTCCTCTTATTTCTTTTTTAAGCAAAAAAAAAAAAAAATTGTTCTTTTAGAAACAACGGTTGGTTGAAAATATTTTCAAAGACTTTATTTATAGAATCATGAGGGTTTTCATCTCGAAATTGAGAATAAATATTTAATTTTTCTCTTGGCTCTACTTCCACTCTGTTTTCTCTCTTTGAAGTTGTTAAGAATGTTCAGCAAAGCAGCCGTGTTAAGAATCGCAAACAAAAACCAAGAAAATAGCACGAGACCTAAGGATTACAAGTATGAACACTAGCAAAGACTCAAGCGAATAATGTAAAGTTGTCGTAAAGGTAAAACAAGCTAGGTAGGAACGTTATGTTGAAAACCGGTTTCCAGTGAAACTGGAATTCCATCACTTCACTATTTTGTCTATATTGATTCACTTAGTTTAAAAAATAAATTCCATTTAATAAGTGATGAATTTGAAATAAATATTAAATTCAGAACTTTAATAGTTTTTGAATTGTCAAACTTGGAAATCTAAATAAATTAAGATTTAAAAAAATAATAAGAATATTTTAAATTTAAATCCAAGCATTTTTGGTTAAGTAAAGATACACTTTTAGATCCGCGTGCTTTAAAATGATCTTTAATACTTCATTCAGAATTTCTTTTTCTTGTGCATCGAAAGCAAAAGTCACATTTATATATGCCTTCACATTCTTTGCTATTTACTTTTAAAATTTTGACTATTATAATGTGTAGAATTTTTAAAAAAAATCAAACTTCTTATAAGAATTTGAAGACAAAGGGAAATTTAAAGGAAGCTTCAATGAGAATTTATACACACACTACTAGCAGTTAAAACTTTCACGCAATGAAGAAAAGAAAATACAAAAAAAAAATATTTATTACATATAAGAATTATGGCATGAAGACAAAATGATTAAATTTACAAGCAGTTTGATAGTTTAAATGAGTGCGAAATTAGCGCAAATATCTGACACCCCTAGCAGGTAAAACCGCCCTTAGAGTCCAACTGTGCATGGATGATAAAAACGGGCAACTCATTCCATGCGGCTTCAAGTCTACGCCTCATTTTATCAACTGTATTAGTTGAAAAGGAATGGTGGGCCAATCTCTCAGCAGCCCATAATTAGATGTTTTCAATTGTGACAGACCTAGAGACATTGCAGACTAAAGCAACAATCGAATACCCAGTATATGGAGGAAGATCAGAACACGACGTGCAACGCGATATCTTGCATTATCCTGATAGAAAAAGGCGTTTTGCAGGCCTCAAAAATAGGGCAAAACCATTGGATGTAAGATGTCAGAAATGTACCAATCTGCGTTTAAATGATCATCAATCAAAACTATAGATGGACGTGTCATTTTCCCAATGGCTGCCCAAACCAACACACTATAATGCAGGACTTCTATACCGATATCGAATGCAAACAGGTGACAAGTGGTCTCCTAGGAGCCTCCAGACACGTATAGGGCCAGCAGAATACTGCACGCAGACTGAAAAGACGACATTGTGACCCTCCTGTATCCAGCTTTGTCGTTCGGTGCACCAGATTCGCAGTCTCTCTCTAAGCTGCATTGTCAAGAAAAGCCGGAATAATGATCACCGTGTTGACAGTTCATGCTGCTACAAACGTCATCGTACCGTGTGAGAAGAAACTAGGCGTGCTGATGACATGCCCATTTTCTGACTAATGGTCATTGATGTGGTTTGATGTAGTTCTACGGTTTTCCAGGACCACCCTCACAATATATCTTTCCTCTCCGGCATTAGTCATGGGAGGGTGTGGAGATCCTACGTGTCTTTCAGTATGGCCCTCAGTAATCCATTGATTTTATATTCTCATGACAGTAGTTAGACTTCGACCGGTGCGACAGGCTATATCATGGAACGATTATCCTACTCTCGATAGGAAACAATCCGACCTCTAGGCAATTCCGACACTTGCTGGTAAGCATATCGTCTTCTTATTCGAGACATATACATACTTCTTATACTCTGATCAAACTCCAGCATTACAAAGCACTTTCTGAATGAGAAATCCACCAGACAACATGGCTTTTATGCATTGCTTCAGAAAGTTTCTGTTATGCAATTCTTCAGTGCATTTTCACTCACTTGCATCGTCTAAATGCGCTGAATTACTAACCATTTGCATATTTTCCTCCTTTCAAATAATTTTGACGTTCGTCAGTTCCTTCCTAGTGTTGCACTTTTAATGACCTGCAGTGTAATGTCTTGTACAAAACTTCATTTAATGTCAAGAATATGCGTTTTCTCTTTTTAACCGAATTAAGTATAAAATGTATTTAACTTAATTATTCTAACTTTATGTAAGATAATAGGATTTAAAGGTTTTATTAACGTCATACTAGAAGCAACACGAGGACCATTAGCGACAGACCTAGTAATTTCCTCATTCATCCTTTTACTACCGCTATTTAAGGTAACACTGAAAGGCCAGCAGAGAGAGGGAAGTCGTAGAGGAAGTTGCTTTGTTTTCTCCTCCATTTCCGACTTTCTTCCTCTTTATCATTGTGTTAGTTGATCAAGCAGCCAGCTTATGTTTCATTCCATTTAAATTTCTTCAAAAAGATTTTAATAAATAATTGTTCATGTTAGAATGTGTGTCCAATTTTCTTGTGCGAAGTTTAAATATTTTCTGCTTAGAATATGTTGGGTAATGAACCCATTGATCTCCGAACTATATCTCTATCGAGATTATATTTATCATGCTCAAACTTGATGTTGTCTATTGCGTATGTGATGTGGTTGCTTAAAAATGATTATACAGTTTCCACCAGTACCCTTACTTTCAATTTCCGTGTCTTGTGCTTAAGTGAGGTTTTAAATGTGTGCTTTTTTTTAATGTTTTCCAGCTTTAAGCGAATGATGCGTTATACTTGCTGAATAAATACTGAAACATCCCAGAACATAAAAATACTCAAACATTGAATAGTTATGTCGTATAGAAATGGGATTACATAAAAAGCTGTGACAGTTTGATCTTGAAAACAGTCACATTATCATCTTCTACGTATGAGTCAGCTGGCCATGGAAATAGCGAAAAATGAATAAAATAGAGAAGCTCAAAGTAAATGCTGTAAGTTTCTAATCGAATAAAACTGTAATAATTAAATCTTAAGAAAGTATGCTCATCGAATCAAGTATGATTTCCCAATTTGTTTTGTTGGAAATACCGATTATCTAGATATTAAATTCAAAAAATTAAATTACTTTTGTTTGCTTAAATAATTTTAATTTTATACCAGTGCTCTATAAAAGAATACATTTTAATTGTTATAATTCTTTGAAAAAGAAGTATCGAATGATATCGCCAAAATATTTACTTTTTACCTTTGAATAGATCTGGATGAGCATGATTTCGAATCGAGTATTATCGATACTTTTCTAATAAAGTTATTTTTCGGTTACTAAAATGCGTTTTATTCCTGATTGAGTAAAAGTACATTGTTTTGACTTCTCAAATTATTTAATTAATTTCAGTAGTTGGAAGATAGAATTCCTGGTATTAGTTATGAAATTATAATATAAAACAAAATCCTGAAATGAATGGGTTATATTTTTTATATTTTGCCTTTTCCATCAGTTACTTTTATTTACTGAATGTTTCTATGTTTCGAACACTCATAACATCAAAACCGTTAAAAATCGTGCGGAAAACTACGCCCTGAATATTCCACACTTCTTAGATAAATAAAAGTTATATAATGCGATAATTCGTCGATTACAGAAAACGTAATGAATCCCAGTCAAATTGAAATAGCATAAAGTATTATTTAAATATAGTTTCAACGTAGAGGATGTTCTTAAGCTTCGCCCGCATCATAGATGTTATTTTGTCCAGACATCCTTATTCCACTTCAATTAAAAGAATCTTAAGTCACACAAATTACAGATTTATTGAAAATAAATCAAACGCATTTCTTAAATAAACGACACAGAATCATTAATATTACACGAATACAAATATATATATATATGGAATTTCTTACAAGTGCTTGATATAATTCATTTCGTTACACATATAATGCCGATAATGTATGTAACTTTCAGCCAAGCATATTGTAAAGTGTCTGGTGTAATTGATTGTATAGTAGCAGTCATCAATTGTTTGAGATCACACAAAATTATTTGTTATGGTGTCACATACCTTCATCTTTTACGTAAAACAGGGCATGAATTGTCATGGGCATCAAGTGACATAAGTGGCCAGCTGTGCAATATCAAGTCATCAGGTAAACTACGATCGATCCATCTGCGAATAGTTCTCTTTTAAGAAAATAAGCAACCTCTGTAATTAATAACATATAAGCAACCTCTGCAGCTCAGTGGCATGTTGCCCTATCTACTTGAAAAATGAAGTGTTGTAGAGATATTTCCTTATCTGGGGGAAAGGCCAGATTGGTAATGTATCCAAATAGACTCTTCCAGAAACTATATTTGTCTCAAAAACGAATGGTTCTGAAATCTATGATACGGACATCACACAAAAGCGTTCCCTTTCGGAAAAGTCCCGTTCATGTTTATTTCAGGTATGAGGATATTTGGGGCAACATAAGGACATATGACGGTTCAATTTCCTCTCACATGGATAGTGATCTCATTAATGAAAACATGCCGGGTGCAAAAAGAATCCAATTTCACGTCTTCCAGAAAGTAGACACAAAAATTCAATCCTTGATCACTATCACTAGATCTCAGTGCTTGCAAAAATTCCAATGTACAATACTTGTATCACAATGTTTCTCTTAACACTCGCCAAACAGTAAGACGAGGAATACCAGTTCACGAAAGGAGTAAACAGTCGATTTCGCTGGGCTTCATCTAAAAGTGTCCCACACTCTTTCAACATTTACACACAGCACATATGCTTACCCTCCCTCCACTTTTTTCCTTTACAAAGACATCCACTGCTCTCAAACTGATGATACTACCTTCGAATATTCAGATCCGTGAGTTGATTAATTCGGTACATTTTATGAAAATCAAACTGAACGGTGATTATACATACACATCGCGCAAACGACCATACACAAAATTTCTCTGCTGAGTGGACGCCCTTTTCACCTATACCATTGGAAAGAGTCTAAAATAACTTTCGTCAAATAGATTCCCGAAGGTAACAAGAGATCTATCTATGGTTTACAGTAAAAAATGTCTAAAATTGTCTTTATATTCATGTATTACGTATCAATGGGAATTCTTTAGTTTTGAAAATATGATATTTTGAAATTGACAGATTCCCTTTGAACTACCCTGATTATTTTAGAAGCACTCGACTATGTCAAATATTGTGATAACAGAAGACCAAGTCATGCACCATTGTTACTATTTCATTGGAATTTAGGTTTCCATTTGGTTATTATGACAGCGATAACCTAGTGGTCATGTTCGCTGACTCCCGGCTGGTGGCTTTCGTCAAGTTGTGGATACGAACCTTGATACCACTTTAGCCGTGACCCGTCATGTCGCCGTAGCTAATGAATGTCAGACTTCCCTTTTCGTTGGCTTGATGTGAAAGTTAGAAGAAGAAGATACAAGCTCAGGTGTCATCCTCGTCACTTGACCGATCCCCAAAATTACAAGATCCAATAGCCCTTTAGTTGCTTCTAGTGCGATGTTAATAAAACCAATCAATCAATCCATTTAATTATTATTCCATACAAGATCCATGGATTAAAGTTTGGCATTTGTATGTTTAATAGAACTTACCCTTTATGTCTCCAATACATATTGCGTATGAAAAATAGTTGATAATACATACAAATTACTAAAAATTATTCTATATAAAAAAAAACCTAAAGACATAAAAGAGATTTCAAACTATGCAATAAACAAAACTCCTTTTGAAATAACACTGTACATATACAAAATTCTAACTTCAGTAACAATAGGAAAAAAATATATCATTATTTTTACTACTAATTATTATATTAACCAGATGTTAACAGATTAATAATCCCTTAAATAATTCTTAAAAAACTACACTGAGCAAATAATAATTAACAAAAGTAATCAAAAATATTTTTTTAGTTTTTTTTGTTCCGTCGTATGTAATTAAATAAAGAAATACGTATGAGTATGGAGAAGAAAGAATGTTTAATCCAGACATTTATTTCCAAAAGAAGTATTATTTATGGTAATTTAACATTAAATAAAAATCATTTTAAATATGATTCTTAGTTATGAATTTATAAATCAGTGCAAAATAACATGAAAAATAATTTTTATTCAAATAAAACTAAAGTAATTAATTTTTGTATCAGTGTTTAAATGTTTCTTGTCCTTATTTATCACAATATTTTATATTTGTTTTCTTTGCATCTATTCCATTTTTTTACCTTCACATAAAATATTCTTTTTTAAATATTTTTTTCACTTTCTTTGTTAATATATATTGAAAAACTATCAGAGAAGTATTAAGATCTAATTCATATGAGAATTTTACAAATTTAAAGTGATTTTTGTGACATTTGATCGTTAAATGTTCTATACGTTTCATGATATTTTATGCAATGTTTAACATAAATAAGACATAACTATGAAAAATGCAAAAATATTATCGAAAGCTCAGACAAAAAAATCATTGAATTATTCATCACAAACATTTAAGTTAATTTCGTTAATGTATTTTAATACAAAATTCAAAGTATTCGAATTCCACAAATCTTTACATTTCAATCGATTTACATAATTGATCTTAAGATATCATGAACTAGTAAACCAATTTTTTTCACCGTAATATATGACCTCTTGCGATTCTATTTTCTTTTTCTATTTTTTGACGATTGGCAAGCAGTTGATTAATAGTGGAAATTTATTTTCGTAACTTTCCATATCTTTATTTTGTGATATCAGAGATTTTTTCCAGTAGTTTACTGTATTGATTATGATACTTGCAATACATCAGTGAATTTTTAAGGCTACTTAGATGAAAATTTATTTATTGGTGTTAGATTTATGTATGACATTTAACAGATTAATAATATTCCGAGCCATAATTTGTCATTAAATTACCATTGAAAAATAATCATACATGAAAGTAAAATTAATGGATGTGCAAAAATAAAGAAAACATGAAAACATAACAAGAATCTTCTTAAAATATTTACATATTTTTCAATTTATACAGGAAATCAATTTTAAACTTTAGCAAGATACATTTATTTGAAAGTAGTTACCGCAAAAGGGGAAAAGAAAAAAAGTATCATTGCATGAAAACTTGTGATATGGAAAAATAGAATTTTAAAGCACACATGCACATTTTATATACATATGTACCTGTAACCAGCAATGAATAAAATGCCCACAATCTATAGAATACCCGAGCCTTTTTAGAAGTATAAGATATGAGATGATATATATATATATGTGTGTGTGAGTGTGTGTCTATGTATGTATAGATATAAGCAACTAAAATTCTGATTTGTGTATAATTGGATATGATTTCTAATCATGATTGCATTTATTAGTTGATTTTTATTAAATATTCCATATTTTGAAACTTCTTACACTCAACTTAACTAAGTGCTATTGATTTCCTAATATTATCTGGCAACAGTCATAATATTAGACATCATCACTTAAAAACATTTCTTGAACCTATTGCACTGTAATTCATGATCACTTGTCACAAGATATTAATTTTTTACTTTTACATCTGTGAGATTTGAATCTATTTTTCATGAAAAATATGGATTTGGGTATGCTATTGTTTTCAAAGTTTTAAATCTTTAACAAAAATATTTAATTTTACTGTTGTAATGCTTTGAAAAAAAATTAAAAATTTTAAATGGATAATTTTTATTTGAATAGTTTTAATTGGATATTTTTTAATTGGATGTTTTTAATTCAATGACATTTTTGGATATTTTAATTGGATAATTTTAGTGGAAATTTTAATAAATGGTTTTTGATTAAAAAAATTAACTTTAAAGTTTTTAGGTGAAGAATATATTTTTATATGTTTATATATTTTTATATCACCTAAAAACTTTAAAGTTAATTTTTTAACTGCAATACAGTACAATATATATATATATATATATATATATATATTGTACTGTATTGCAGACTATTAATAAAAATGACTTGTTTTCAGGACATCACGTTTATTTGCACACATCTTTTCAAACATAAATTAGATACACAATTTCCACAAGCACCATTTTTTAACGTTCGTTTTCACCTCTTGGAACCAATTTCAATTCTATTCTTTTGTTCGTTGCCAGTAATTTTTTTAAAAAACAAAAGTATGATCTGGTGTTGCCAATAGCATAAT
>BMAW01046268.1:0-10329 GCA_019974015.1 Nephila pilipes | reverse complement strand
TTTATATATATATATATATATATATTTGGTTATATATATATATTTGGTTATATATATATATTTGTAATTAATAAGAAAGGCTGTCTGGAAAATTAAAATGACTTGGGAAATTTTGAATGTAAACATATCTTCAACCTAACCCAGCATATTGTCCTTGTATGTTATAATTGCTATGGTGATCTTTGTAGTTAAGGATGAACTCATTCTTCAATCATGATAAAGATGACCATTGCATCCTAACATTTAGGAGCGGCCATCATTCACAAGAAAAATTTTCTTGACAGTAACACTTCAAGCTATCACATTCAAAATGCATTGCATAATAAAGCATAAGGAAGATATAATACTTTCAGATCCTGAAGTCCTCAAACATAGTTTGAGGACACAGAAAGTTATGCGAAATATTTATTTTATCATTCAATGAGCAGTTTCGTGATATTGAAGTATTTTATGACCACGAAATAGTTGAAATACTTTGAAATTTGCATATGTGTTTGAAGCAAATTTAATTTAATTGAAGATAAACATTTTCATCACAGTGTTTTTTTGTTGTGTATTTAAAATAAGGAAATTTCTTATGCAGTGACTGCAGTAGCCTAATCCTCATATTTGAGGACAGCATTGTTTTCGTCAAATCATTGGTTCATGCCCTGAAGCCATTAAAGAACTGACCCGTAGCTGGACTGATATACATTAAATATGGTAGAAAGCTTAGTTCTCCTGCTGGTGTGGTGTAGAAGTTAATACAAAGAGGTGCCAGCTCAGACAATGACCGACGTTCAAAATTACGAGGTTCATCGCCAGTATTCTCTGTGTTGTTTCTCAATGCGATATTAATAAATATTTTTATAAAAACAATCATATCTATTTCTTTTGTTATAAACATATTATTTTAATAACACATACAAAAATTTATAACATATAATATTTAAATAAAAATTGTTGGAACTTTTGAGTCCTAAATCTTAAGAAATTAAAATTTTACTTTAAATTAATTTTATATTTGTATTTTATATTTTTATTTTTATTTAATTTTATATTTATGTAATTCTTAGATTCTTTATACATGTACTGAATTTCTGAAAGAAAAATGAATAAACATCTTTTTAAATTTATTTCGTTACGATTTCCGGTTTTCTTTTATAAGTTTCCCCAGACTATGAGAAATATAGTATATAATTCCCAGATATTGCGAAAGGTAAGTGAAAGTTTTTAACAAAATAATATTTACAAAAATTATTTTCATTGGATATCATTCATGCTTTTGACGAAAAATATATTTTCCAAATGTTCCGGCTTGATGTTGGAAACCACCACTAAGTTACAAAAATATAACCACTTGGAATTCAAAACATTACAAATTCAAATTGAGGTAGAAAATAAAGTGCTTTAAGAAAAGGCTTTTTCTCGATTCTAAACAAAATCAAATGTTCTAGCCCTTATATGATATAAGTTAACTGTCTATTTTGGGACAATTTTTTTTTTTCAAAATTTTTTTTGAGGGTTATTGCTGTTATTTTGCGGAGCAGTATATAAAAAAAACTTTTTACATCTCTAAAATAAATATCATACTTTTTTAAATTGATTACTAGGAACTGATTAATTTCAAACACAGATTTAATGCGTTTTAACCAAAACTACTAAAACCATATAAGAATTTCTGATGCAAATTTCTTAGTTTCCATAACGAGCAGCATTCATGGCGGGTCAGTCAAAGAAGAAGACTGATGCAGTAAAATGTATTATTTCGATTTCATACATATTTACTTATTATCACCTTCCATATATACCACTACTCTGTCCCTACAACGCTTTATGCGAATCTTTATTGTTCGAAACAGTGTATTAAGTGTTCTTCTGTCAGCCTTTTTAAATCGCGTGACGCTTTCTCTTTCACAACTCCAACGAACTCAAATCTTGTTCCTTTTTATACAGATTTCATCTTCTGCAACAGATGAAAGTCGCTTGGCTCAAGATCCGGCAAATAAGACGAATGGTCTGGCACTGGGATGCTGCCCTTGTCTAGAAACTTCTTTACATATAAAGCAGAATGATTTGTCTTTCCACTTTCGCTTTTTCCTTATTCTTTCGTGGAGTTGAGTATCAACGTAAGTGTAGTAACAGTGTTTAGTAGTTTAATCTTCAGGAACCCAATGTATCCCATGAAAATCTGTAAAAACAATCATCATTGCTTTGAATTTTGATTTTCTTATTCAAGCGATTTTGATTCGTTGAGGATGGTCACTTCTAGTAAATAGATTGGAGCTTTGTTTTGGGCTCATAAATAAACCTCCACGATTCGTCACACATTATTTTTATATCCAATAAGTTTGGTTCATTTTCACTGGCATTCAAAGTGTCAGTACCAATAATTTTACGAGCTTCATGTTGTCCAAACATAAGAATTTTAGGCACCATTTTCCCCACACTTTTTGCAATTTAAAATTGTTATGTCTTTAAATTACTTCAAAACTTTCAAGTCATTTCATTACAAATAGTATAGAAGAGTTTCACCGAACTATTTAAATTCTTTTTTGAGATATGAAAACTCATATAAATTTCTTTCAAAAATATAATTTTGTGTGGAAACACATTTAAAAAATTTTTTCTTATTGTAAAAGGAAGCTCAAACTTTACAAAATAGAGTAAAGTTTACCAGGACGATATGTCATATACTCCTTTTTTTATTCTCTGAAAAGGAACGTATTTTTTTTCTCGGTTATATTATAAAAAGTAATAATTTTCTTTTTTTTATCATATATACTTTGATAATTATGTCTTAAAATAAAGAGCATATCACCACCAATATTTCACTGTAACTTATTCGTTAATTTCATCAAACCAATAACACTTATCAATAAATTGAAGAACATTTATATAGGCACCTAATGAAAATTTTGTAGTTCGATAAAAAAAAAAATTTGAAGCTATATTCCTTAGAACATTATTGAAACTTTTGTTGGTCTTTTAATTCATGTTATGAAAACACTTTTAATCATTTTTAATCTCATCATTTCATGGAAATCATTTTAATTCACTTTATAATATTTTATGCATGTCCAATGGTTATGTCATGTAAGGATTTAAAGAGTGTTTATACTCGCATCGACATTTACACCTACTGTCTGTTCCTGGAGAGATTCTGGCCATGGAAAGGATACTTATTATAGGGACAGCAGTGAAAAAAAACTTTAATAACTGTACTCTGTATGTTTGTAATCCCATAATATTTCTAAAGTTTGCTTATGAAACTGCCTGTTGATTTTCCGCTTCCGCCGATTGATTTTGTTAACATTTTAAATTTCCGCTATTGAATCCTAATTCGTTTCACTACATGACAAAAATATTCTAATTTATTAACTTTATTTGGGCCATTTATATTTAAATATATATATATATATATATTCGGATTCACAACCTTTTGAAACCCCTTCAGGTAATTAATCCATGAAATAATTTTTTAGTAGAATTTCCGATTGCTTAAGTATTCCATACCCACTAACAGTTTCCATACTTAGAGCCCTTGTGATTGCAACAAACATGTGATTTAATGCAGCCCTGGTTTGTTTGATATCGTTTTGCACATTTTAAAGAAATTTGATATTATTTAGATGCTCAGTACTTTCCCAGTATCAATTGACATGCAAATAGCACAATAATTGTGAAACAAGTTACCATGCTTCTACCATATCCTATCCATCAACTCTGGATAGCAACTTATCTCTGTTGATAACATTTTTTTTCTTTTTTTAATTTAATTTGCTGCACTTCTCGTGATTTTTCAGCAGTTTCATAAGAAACCTGTTGATATTTCAACTCTTTATTTCTATAAGTTATTTAGAAAGAAAAGGCAAGTCGATCGACCTGATCAGTTTATTCTCAGCTTTATATAATTTCCAATAAATTTTAATTATATACCATCAGGATATTATACACGTAAGAATTTGAATACATACCAAAACTTGCACATTTTGTCAAGCTTCAGTTATCATGGAAGCAAATTGGACAAAAAAATGATGCGAACATAGATATTAATGTCCTGATATCATACATTCGTCTACGAAATAGTTCACTAAAATTTTGATAATAATTCTTATCAGAAAAGCTTTACTTCAGGTCCTCAAGTTTTGTATCACTTGCAGTTTTCCGCTCTTCAATATTTGCAGCTGATTCTTCATTTATAGATTGAGCATTGCTTATTAACCGTTTCTTTATTAATCAATCTCCGATAAATTTTCATTTATTTGAGCAATAATTGTAGTGTTATTTGTTTTGAGCAAATCTTAAGGGAATTAGAATGCAGAATATAAAAATTATCATTTTCAAAAAAATAAGAAATGGTTGACAAAATTTATATACAACTGTAGGCAGACACTAATTTTTGCCAAATGATTAGTAAAAAAACACTAAATTATACAATAGTATTTAAAATTCTAGACAATCTTAAAAATATAATTTATAATTCAAAAAAAGATAAAACTCCGAAATGGATCTCAACACCGTAATTATATACATACATACATATATATGTATGTATATATATATATATATACATATATAACTGTTGGTTTCAATGTGCTATGTCAAACTTTCTTTGTCTCAAACGACGCTTTTTAAAACAGCTACATATATTTATTTAGACTTCCCGTAAATTGAAATGAAAAAATTATTTGCAAAGACAAATGCTTAGAATAAAATATTCTTACAGAAATAAAATTGATTAATTGGCCTCAAAGGCACATTTTGTACGTAGATATTTAGAATGTGTTGGGTTTAGAAACTTGGACCAAGTATGTTCTTCGTAAAAAATTCTGATATCTTTCAAAATTATCGCAATGTTCTGAAAATAACGGAATCATTAAGTGAGTCCAGATTGAGTAGCAACTTTGAATTTTATGTTCAATTAAATGTTTCGAAGTTCCAGTATAAGTATTTTAATTATATTTCACTCGATTAATACCAGTGCATGCGTGCCTTTCATTTACGTTTTATAATTGCTTACAATTTTAATAATGTTGAGAACCTCTAGATGTTATATCACGTGCTCCAACTTGACATAATATTTTGGCTCGTCCATATAATGTGCACAAAACAGAAAGGGGAAATATTCTGTTGTAAATTAATGAATAAACGTATTTCTTCACCTTGATTTATTACTTGATTCCACTCGTATTGAAGTTAAGAATTATTTAAATGTGTTGATATATTTGAAGCATGAATTATATAATAATATTTTATATAAATGTACAAAGTAAATTAGAGACATTTCTCTAATGAAATTCCAAATGACATTTTACATCAAAGTAACAGAATTTATTAGTAATTGTTAACAGTGATTTTAGTAGAATTTTGAGTTGATTGCTGTGGAATTAAATTGAAATTATCTTTTATAATAATTAAATTATGAATTATAGAAAAATCTTTTTCGAATTAATAACTTGGTTAGTTTAATATTGTGCATTTTTATCTGAGAGAAAATGAAAGAAATCCTATGGAAGTTCAAATAATCAAACATAAAACACAAAAATTAGATATCTCTATTTTTTACATAGAAATAAAAGGAACGTTGAAATGTTTGAAGGCAAATCATATGGAAACGGTTAAAAGCTTTATGACAAAAAGTGCATTTGAAGAAATGTAATTTTTTGAAGTGAAGTCTTAGAATAAAAATAAGTTTAATTTCCTTTAATAAGGAGTGCAGGTAGCAACAATGTGCTTAAATGAACTGATATTGCGATGTATGAGAGAGAAATGAAAGAAAAAGATTTCTTTTATGTTTTCGAACAAAGAAATAATATTAATTGGATTGGTGCTGTTATGTAAAATCTTAAGTGTGTTTGAGATAAGATTCAGATATTGCAAGATGTGTTAAATTGCTGGGAAAGACTTCATTCGAAATGCATTGGAGTTTCATATTTCTTATTAAAATTGTTACGTGTCGGTTTAACAGCTTAAGAATGTTTTTTTTTATTTCATTTCTTTTTTAATTTTTTTTTCAATACTGCTGCAACTTTAAAGGAGTCAAAAGTGCTCTCAAAGAATATCGTCTTCTGATGGGGTCGATCTAACAATACGGATTTGTTTCCATGATTGTGATAAAAACGATTTATATTTATTTTTTTGTTCTTGGTATTATTTGCTATAAGTATTGGAGAAATAAAATTCTAATGTCAAACTCATTTCATTTCCGTTAAACAAAAATGCTTCTGTCAATGATTTTGAATAAGATATATTTTGGATATTAATACACATATATATATATATACGGAACTGAGTAATAATATTGTCATAAACACACACACACGCATATATATACGCATGTGTGTGTGTGTGTGTGTGTATAAATTTCCCTCAAATATAATTTAATATCCTAATTTTTTCTATTATTTGACTCACAGTAAAGGGCCCACTCTTATTCCTGATAACCTTCCAATTTAATTTATAATTTATATAATCAAGCTCTGTTAAAGTTTAACGTGTCAGCTTCCCATAGATTCAGACCTGTAGCAATAATCCTTATCATATGTCTGCAACTAAAGAGTTCCTCCATCAAATTCCACATGTGCTAAAGAAATTCTAAGCAAAGTAAATTTCCCTCTCATTTGCTTTAGCCACGGAGGCAGAAACTGTACCTCTAGTCTTCGCAAATGTGTATTTTTAATCTAATGAAACCTTTCTCTCATTCAACAACAATAAATAAAATTTATTTGGATAATTCATCTTGTTTTTCCAGCCACGAATGACGAAGTATGTTAGAGTTATTCATCCATTAAAAGTATTACACACATAAATATATATCTATAAATACACACATATATATATATATATATGTGTGTATTTTTTTGATAAAAGAGACAGTTTCAAATTCAATGTAATTAAAATACCTTTTTGGAACAGTAATCTACACAGATCCATTTATAGGAATATTTTATTGGGCTTTTTATTACGTAATAATAAATTAACCACACATAAAATAGACAAATTTAATAACATTAAAAAATTATTCAACAACTGTTTGGATCATGATTATCCAATAAATTTCTTAAATACTTATATACATCACAAATATATTAAACATCTTTGCGAATCGTGATCCAATTTCAAATCCACCACACAACAATAGGTCCACAAAGTCGGCTTGTTAGTGGTCTAGCCGTGAAGAATCTATTTATTTACATTTACACAGTTTACATTTTTACTCACTCTCTGGACCGTTATACTCCTTTACCATACAACTTATTACCAACCAATTGTTTGCATCCTTTTACATTTTATTACCAATCAAACAATGATTTAAATCTTTTTTCAATTTATATGGTGATGATGTATTATATTTTTTCATTTTGAGTATGTGATATACATCTTGAAGCTTAAAGAAAATTCCGTCTTACTACTCACATATTTGAATATTCATTTCTTTGAATTTTGTAAGTAATTTTTATATTTTGATCTGTTGATAATTTTTAGAATGATAGATTTTATTTTGTAAATTTTATCGTTGAAAATTTTTTGTGTTTTTTAATCATTGAACTATTTTGTAATTTGGATTTCCCAATTCAGCCTACCAGGAATTATAGATTTTATTTTTGTAGATTTTATCGCTGAATTTGTTTGCATCTTTTAATCATGAACTTTTTTGCAATTTGGATTTCCTAATTCAGCCTACCAAGTCGCAAAGGGGGAAGGTTGGTACCATTAAACTAGTTTAACCCCGCTTAATCGGTCCTCAGCCCGATATTGCTTTTTGACTTGCTGGGTTCCATATTTTCTTTTATTTTTCTTTCATTGTTACTTTTCTTTCTGGTTTTTTTTGTCTTTTTAATTATTTTATTTTATTTTTTCTTTCATTTTCAGTATATATATATATATATATGTGTGTGTGTGTGTGTGTGTGTGTGTGTGTGTGTACATGTTAATATTAAACCTAATTTACATTAATAATTACTTTACAAAAACTATTTTTAAGTATTTTATATTTGAAATTCAAACTTCTTATAATTATTATTTTTATTATAGAATTTGACACAAAACTATTATTTCGCATACAGTAATTTATAATAATGATTGCAAAATAATAGAAATAGGTATGCAACGACTTCTGGAAGCAGATATGATATTTAAAATTCTCTCTCTATTCCTTGATGTTAGTAATGATTCTAATACTTTTAAATTTCAAACATATGCCAAATTATACTACTTCGTATTTATTAATATTAATTTGAATTAAATTTATAAATGGATAACAAAATAAATTAAATTTACCTTCAGAAGACTTATTATTCAAAATAATTGTATCATTTTTGTATCTGTAAATAATAAAATTATTTTTATTTATGTGAGTTTGTTTAAAAAAAGTTAAGCTATTTCTTTGCCATTGTATTTAGTATAGTCCTCTCTAGTTCCTTTGTTAGATCATCTATGTCTATAGAATTGATGATTGCTTCAGTCATATATACTTAAGGAAAAATATCTTCGACCTTTTTTTATTTTTATTTATATTGAAACTATTTTAATGATTGTAGTTTTATTAAATTAATTACTAGTATGTTTTGTAACATTCATGAATAATTTTTTTGCCTTCTTCTGTAATATAAGAATCAAAACTGTTAGTGATTGTTCTAAGTTTAATGTGGTCTTGACTCGGCTGGATGAAATTATGGAGTCACAAAGATCTGTGGATAGTAATTATTTTAATATGTTTGTATAATCTAATTTTTATAAGTATTTTTAATATATTGCTAATTTCTTTGTCATTGTAATATTTTTTGAAATTACTATTATTTACTTTTAAATATTTCTTAATAATAAAATTATATCAACAGCGAAAAATATGCATATAATAACTTGAAAATTTATCAATTAATCATATAATATAGTATTTTGTAATTCTGCAATTGGTTTTTTTTTTCGTGAATTTTTATATCATGTTTACTATTATAAGGCTTAAATTACTAATATCTTTCTTTAATATAGTACTATTATACCTTAAATGCTTGAACTGGGATAAAATACATTTAATATCAAGGTTATTGAAAAAAATTATTGGCTTCATCATAAATATTTCTCTCAAGTATTGATTACTATTAAAAAAAAAAATAGATTACTGTATCCTTATTCATAATGTCTCTCAAAAATTTATATTTCACTATACTCAAATCTTCTGTAGTTATAATTTTCTTAATTCTACATATAAATATACTCTTTGTTTATTTTGCAATCACAATTTTGATAATTATTTCTTTAATATTATTATAATTAAAAATTCTACTCATATTATTGCTTTATTTAAAAGTTTTTTTAGTTGTAATATTTTTATTAGGATGAAGGTTTTTTCAAAAATGATTTTAAAGTGTTTTATATTAAAAGATTTACTCATGATATTTAAGGCATGATATTCTGAGCAGTTATTTTCTTTATTTTTGTTTTCACAATTATATTTTTACTATGTAGTGAGCTGAATAATATATATGCATTGGTTATCTACTATCATATCTTTAATGTGAATAATATTGTTATTATTTTCAAAATTACATTTACTTAACTTACCCTATTGTTTATTTCTTCTTTTTCTAGGTTTTCTCTTTTTACATCAATTACTCCTTATTTTTCTACTATTTTTAATCTCTTTATTCATCTTTATCAATATTTTTATAAAAAATATCTATTATTTTCGTTTTATAATTTGAAAAATATTTCTATTAAAGTACAATACATTAAGTCCATATTGTTCAGTAATAGTGTAATAACAACTATACATTAATGTAATATTTTTTGGTGTTACGTTCATGTGATGTGGTAGTGCCTTCAATTGGCGCAAGAGCCAGATGTGATTAGGCCACACCATACAAGTTGAACCTATGATCTATATAGATGATTGAAAAAACAAAAAAAAGATGAAACTTGGTTGACAAGATGGAAGGTCGAAAATCAAAAAGGATCGCTAGAGTACCTCAGAGTAGCGTCACTCGTGTTTACAAAGGCAATAAACACCGAGGGAAAGAAAAAGATCACTAGGTTCTTTCTAGGTCATGATGCTCGTACTTACGTAAGGAAAGTAAGCCCTTGAGGTCTCCTTATCTGGAGGACAATTCCTCTCATAGAGTTAGGTTCAACTGGCACAATGTACTTTCGAAGTTTTCATGTTTATATAAATAAAAAGACAAATCTCAATATTATAACAGTTTTTGTACTATAATTTTTGTATAGCTTTTACTTTGTAGTTCTTTTATACTTATAAGAGTGGGAAGTTTTTCTGTGCAAAAAAATTTCCTTTAATATTGACTTTTTTTTTAGATGAACTGAAATTAGAAAGCAAATAAGGAAAATGAT
>BMAW01046267.1:57453-68203 GCA_019974015.1 Nephila pilipes | reverse complement strand
CAAAGTAAAATAAGTCGAGCTTCATCAGTGAATTCCTACGATATCACTATGGAATCCGGTAATGGAATTACCCCCCCCCTAGACAACCAGTCCCTTGCGTAAGAGCAAAACATAGTAGATTCGGGATGTACAATCTCATCACCCAACGTTCTACATCTATGTAATCGATTTCTCCAAAATCAGTGACTTCACTTTTATGTAAACAGATGATACGATCATTCTTGCACAAATAAAAAAAATCCAAAACTATTTACTAGCTTTCAATAAACATATTATTCTTTCAGAAAAATGTTTGCATGATTAAGAAATTATATTTCGCACCACTATAACAGATTCTGCTAAATGTTTTAATACTCCTATTCCATAGGCTAGTCAACCAGATACATATTATGTTTCAAAAAAGAAATATATGAAAATACTCATGGAATACACTCGCGACATATATTCGCGTAGAGTGATACGTATAGTTTTTTCCATAATATTTTGGAATTCTTATAAGCCTCTAGAAAACAAAGTACTTGTTTACATTTCCCTTTTCAGACCAGATATAAAGTATGCCTACTCAGTTTGGATTTTCTGCTAAATTTAATTTCAAAAACCTAGTGTTTCCTAAATTCTTTAACCCTATCAGGGACAATGGTATATTTTTATACCACATATTTAGCACCCTAAAAATCTCTCTAAAATACCTTTCTTCCCCACACATTTATCTTCAAATGGTAGCTTATAGAGTTATTTACTTAAATTAGATGGCACAACCATGAAGAATGATTATAAAAATTATAACTTTGAATCTAATGAAAGTTCCTAACAAATGGCTGTTTTAATCCTTATAGAAATGTTTCTGAAATGACTTGAAAATTTTAATTTCATCATCCAACTAATCTACATGGTTTAAACTTTATGTAAATATTGCTAATAATTCAAAACAAAATATACAAATAATTCGTTTCATACTTCAAACTATGTGGTATAAAATTTATACCGCCGCCCACACGGAGGGTTAGAGAGTAACAGATGGCAGCACTAAGATTTCCGAATGAGACTGATAAGTGACAGATCATTTTATTACAGTGAAAGATAGAAGTGGTAAACATGTTATAAAATCAAAGTAAGGCAAAAATCAGAAAAAAGGAGAAACTCCTATTTTTATTTCCTCCGAAGAAAGGAAATTTAAAACAGGAAAAAAAGATATATGCAAAGTTTTGTAAAGAAAAGATATAGCCTCCCAAGGGGCGCATTTTTTACAATTATTATTAAATTATTCAGTTAAATAAAAAAGTTAAAAGTAAACGATGAAATTTAGAGAAATGGAGAATAGTAAACTTTTCCGATATTAAAATTAAAGGAAACGACAAATTATTAAACTGAATATATTTAAGCTAAAGGTAATTAAAACTAAAGAAAACGGTAAATTATTAAATTCAATATTATATCTCCTACATGTAATTAAAACTAAAGCAAACGATAAATTATTAAATTTTTTTATTCAACATAATTCCCTTCAAGGGTGATACACTGATTATGGCGACCCTCCAACTTTTCGATACCATTTTTGTAGTACGATTTGTCCTTTGCTTCAAAATAGGCCTCGGTTTCGGCGATCATCTCTTTATTCGACGAAAATTTCTTCCCAGCAAGCATTCTTTTGAGATCAGAGAACAGGAAATAGTCGCTGGGGGCCAGATCTGGAGAATACGGTGGATGAGGAAGCAATTCGAAGCCCCATTCATGGATTTTTGCCATCGTTTTCATTGATTTGTGCATTGTCTTGGTAAAGCAGCACTTTCTTTTTCTTCAAATGCGGCCGTTTTTCGGCAATTTTGTCCTTCAAACGGTCCAATAACGCTATGTAATAGTCGCTGTTGATGGTCCTTCCTTTTCAAGGAAAATTATTCCATGCGCATCCCAAAATACAGACGCCGTAACCTTGCCAGCCGACTGTTTGCGTTTTCCAACGCTTTGGAGCGGGTTCATCGTGTGCAGTGCACTCGGATGACTGTCGATTGGACTTCGGAGTGAAATGAGGGAGCCATGTTTCATCCATTGTCACATATCGACGCAAAAACTCGGGTTTATTACGCTTGATCATCTTCAAACACTCCTCCGAATCATCAACTTGTCGTGGTTTTTGGTCAAAAGTGAGCTCGAGCGGCACCCACTTTGCACAGAGCTTTCTCATACCTAAATATTCGTGAATGATATGATGTACACGTTCAGTTGATATCTTTAGAGTCTCAGCTATTTCATTCAATTTCAATTGACGGTCATTCAAAATCATTTTGTGGATTTTGTTAATGTTTTCGTCGGTAACAACCGCTTTTGGGCGTCCACCGTCTTCGGTGCTCATTTCACCACGTCTAAACTTAGCATACCAATCCTTGATGGTTGATTTTCCTGGGGCAGTGCCCGGAAACTCGGCATCAAGCCAAGGTTTTGCTTCAACTGTATTTTTCCCTTCAAAAAGCAATATTTTATCAACACGCGAAATTCCTTTTTATCCATTTTTTCACAGCAAAAGTTGCTTCACTCAAAATGCTATAATTCACAAACTAATGATCCGACAGCTGTCAAATTTATACACGTATCTTTTGAGGGTTAGGGCTAACTAAAAAACATATGGATTTAATTGCAGTAGCGCCATCTATGTGTCAGGCCGGGGACTTTTCAATTGACCTGTTATATGAGATAAAAGGAAGTATCAACGCGTCAGGCTTTTATTAATTACAAAACATTTCAAAAAAAAAAAAAAATTATACCTTTTAGTCCATCTTTAAATAAAAATTTGACTTAAAAATGTTTTTATTTTATTTATTTAATTCTTTCATGTCTGGAAATGTAAAGCAGAAATAAATCACTTCCGTAAGCTGTACATGAACTGAAAACTGGGCTAACTGAAAAACATATGGATTTAATTCTAGTAGCGCCATCTATTTGTCAGGCCGGGGACTTTTCAATTGACCTGTTATATTATATATATATATATATATATATATATATTTAAAAAATTGACCATACGGGGACTAAAAACTTGTTTTTGTTTAAGGATCTCCCTTCTGATGGATCGGAGTTATCTTTAAAAACAAGTAAAGAAGAAAATATCTTTACAGATATGCAATAAAAAATTTGCCTCATTTTAAAAATTTGCCTTTATTAAGTTTATAACAAAGTTTTATCATTAAATTATGAAAATCATATATGTATAAAAAACGTTATTCTTAAATTAATTAACACATTTTTGCACAAATTATCACTTTTAGAAATAAAAATACATCATAAAGTTCTCCTTTTTTCAAAAATGTTTTGTGATCCTAATATTTCTCAAATTAACTAAAATAATATACTTTTTATGAAAGTATTTATTATTTCTTCGAAGGAATGCAAAGCAAAGAGTGTACAAATGAGATGTCCAAGAGGGGCGGTGGGATATTATTTATACCGGGTCTTAAAAATCAGGAAATAAATAAAAAAAATTTTACATATTAGTATGATGTCCTTTTAACATTATTAATTCATATCAGATGAATTATAACTAAAATTTATTGCTTTTTTATATACCGCCCCTCAAAGGGTTAAGGGGAACAATTTGAAAAGTTACATGATCAACAACAACAATCAGATAGAGACTAGTGCCATTCCAGTGGACTCTTTAGTCAGTGTCATATTGAAGCCTTGATTTTTTTTTTTTTTAAAAAAAAATTAAAACAAGCATATTAAAATGTGCCTAATGCACAAATGAATTTTAAAAAAAAAACATAAAAGAAAAGGGAGAGAAAAGAGGATAGGAAAACGGAGGAATTATTTACGATGAGGATGAGATATTTTATAGATTTAAATTTATTTTTTTTTTACAAATCTTATCGTAAGATAAGATTATAAAAAATGTTTATATCATTTTTTAGCCCCTCAGTGCCTTCAATAGACTCTGTCTAATCTTCAGCAAGAGGAGAGTATTATTTTATATGATTATTTTTTTTAAAAAAGTTATTATTATTATTGTAAAACTACAATAACTAAAATAGTAATAAATAAAATATTATTTAAACTTTTTTTTAATGATGTGAAAGCGGAAGAAGGAAGGGAAAAGTAAAAATGGTTCTTGTTTGGATGGGTGCACAGCGGTGGACAGGAAACTAATTTAAGAGAGGGAGGTAGGGATGGCGACAGGGTATTAAACAGCTAATGAAAAGCTGAATAGATGATGATGTATGTCTTGGAATGAGATGGTTGACTTAGAAAGAGGCTATTGAAGGAGTGATAAAGAAATTAATTAAAAGGGTCTGAGTTGGAATGCTAAGTGTTATGGGGGAATTAGATGGAAATAATTATTGCAAGATCGGTAGGGTAGGGCATGGGTTCCATTATTGTGAGCAAAAATTAGCTGGACCCTTATTAGAGGGTGACTATGATATGTTAGTCTATTACAGAATCTTCTAGAGAGATAGTTGATTTGTTTAATAATTGGAGGAATACTGAGAACTTTGTGTATGACAGAATTTCTGACATACCAAGCTGAGTTAGTAATCATGCGGAGGTTTTTATTTTGAAGAACCTGTATTTTTTTAATTTGGGTAGGTGCGCCATTGCCCCAAGTAGGGGATTCATAAAGAAGGATAGGGCGGATTACTTGTTTATAGAGAAGAACTTTGTTAGCAAGAGTTAGCATTGAATTTCTGCCCATTAAAGGTATACAGTTATGGATTTTGGCCCAGACTTTGTCAATAATTGATTAGATATGAAGTTTGAAGGTGAGTTTTGGAGTCCAGGATAACTCCTAAGTTTTTGACCTCAGAGTCCCAAGATATTTGGTCATTAAAAAATTTGAATTTTTTATTAAGAGGGAGGGGTGACGTTTTCTAAAAATGAGAGCTTTAGTTTTATTAATGTTTACAGCAATCCTCCAGAGTGTCATCCAATCCTCTATTTGTTTTAGATGATTTTGTAATTTAATTATTATGTTAATTGGACTATTTCCTTGGGTGAGGATTGCTACGTCATCTGCGAATAAACAGAGGCTATTGTAAGGACTCTGAGGGAAGTCATATGTAAACAAATTGTAGCAATTTGGAGAAATTACAGACTCTTGAGGTTGACCGGCTTTTATATAGCATATTATAGAGAAAGTATTATTAAGCTTAACTTAGAATGTTCTATCTTTAAGGTTGTTATTTAAGATAACCATTATGTAAAGAGGGAAATTTAATTTGATTAGTTTGAAGATCAATCAATCGTGCCAGAGGCGGTCGAAAGCTTTTTGTATGTCGAGGACAATACCCCCCAGAGACTTGTTTGGAATTAAATCCTTCAGTAATGGTGTTCATAAACCGTAGAAGTTGCTGGACAATGCTGTAGTTAGTACGGAAGCCGAATTGTGAATCTGGAAGAATATTATTTGTAGAAACATGAATCAGTTTTCTGGTTAACAGGATTCTTTCAAAGATTTTTGAAATAGAATTTAGTAGACTGATAGGTCGATAGTTGGATGGAATGGAATGTTTGGGGGAGGTTTTGGGAAAGAGAATAACAGTTGCATGTTTCCATTTTTTGGGAAAACCCGCATACATGAGACATTTGTTAAAAAATTTTGTGAGATGAGTAAGTGCGTTGGGAAGAAATAATTTAAAGGCCTGATTGTGAATGCCATCCTCTCCGGGGGCTTTCTTTTTGTTTAACTTTTTAATTATGGTAACTGTTTCAAAGGGGGAGGTGAGGAGGGGAGATAAATTGAAATTGGTATGGGCTTCAAGATAATTTTGAACTATTGGTTCTGTTTTTTCAATATGATCATCATCATATGGAATTGGATTTTCCTGAAAATAGGATTTAAGATTATGGGCAAGCAGATCATCTTTTTCTTTATCAGAGAATACCAGACCATTATTGCCTATTAGTGGGGGGATATTGTAGTATTTATTAGAAAGTTTTTTGTTCATATTAAAAAGGGAGTTATCTTCGGTATTGAGCTGTCGGAGTAGGTTTTCCCATTTATTGTTTTTAAAAGTATTGATTTCATTTTTAATTTGCTTTTTGAGGTCATTAATTATGGGTTTCGAAGGAGGGTATCTGGTGTTTTGCCATTGTTTTCTGTACCTATTATTCTCTTTAATTAGGTTTCTGATATGAGGGGGGAGTCTAAGATGGGGGAGGTTGGATGGATCTGGTATTACTCATGTGGTTAATTGCATTTTTGATATTAGTAGTAAACGATGTAATTGATTGGTCTATATCAGAGATATTATTAATAATGGGGTTACCTTTCGCGATATTGTATAGAATTTCTTGATAGCAGAACCAATTAGTATTTGTGAGAGTGCGAAAGGGGATAGGGAGAATTTTATTGAAGGAGATGTCCATTAGAATAATTTTTAGCTTCTTTTTTCAACACATCGGGGAATTCTAAGTCGTATTCATCATTATTATAAGTTTTTTATTTTTAGTTTTATCACTACTTACTGCTTGAGAATTGATAGCGTCTGTATCAGAGATGAAATCATCATTGCTCTTGATGTCTGAATCTTCATCAGAGAGCTCAGAATATTTGTTGTTTAGTGAAAGGATAAATTCCTGTTTTTTTTTTAAAAAAAAATTGAGATCGTATCAGTAATTCTTTTGGGAGAGTTTAATATTCTTTTGCTATTCACTTTGTGAAATTCATTATCTTTATTTACAATAATGACGGTAGGAGTTGATTTTAATTTTTCAGCACATTTTGAAGCGGTTTCAGAATCTAGGTTCTTAAGTCGAGTTTCAAATTTTTCGTTAGCTTCCTGTTGTGATTTTTCCATCTGTTTTATTTTGAGTTGTAGGTTGGAGACAGTAATATTTAGAATTTGACTTTTATTTTTAAGTTGATTCATAATATCATCTTGGGTTGTGTTTTCTATTTCGTTTGCTGGTATTTCAAGAGTTTCGAAAACAATGGGTGGGCAGTCCAAACATGGACCATTTTCAACAGAATCAATAATTTTTTTTAAGAAGGGCAGAATTTGATGAAGAGTTCCTAAGTTGTGATTCGAGAAAAAATCATTACAGGATTCAGGAGTAATTATCGAGTCACTGAAAAATGGCACTTACCTCCTCTGGTTTCAGCAGTCCAGCAACAGTCGATTTGAGTTCCTTGTAGCTTGGCATGGTAATCCACAGCAATGTATCCAGGATAGCGAATTCTTATGAGTTAAAAATAGGCCTAAGAACGCATGATGTTCAAAGGCGCTTAGCACCCGCTAGCAAGCTAACCCACCAAAGGTGATTAGCATACGAAAGTTCAAGATAAAAATACAGTCTAAATATTCACTAAACCTTATATCACAGAAAGTCACAAGAAGATGCAAGAAAAAACTTGCATGAAAAAGTCCTTATGAGAGTCAATGGGAATAGATTGCAGTTGGCTCACAACATGTGTAAATTGGCCGAGCTGGTTGCCGTCGAACTATGCTGGTCGAAAGGGTCAGGTTTACCGTCGAAGGTGAAGTTCTAGATAAGGGCAGTGTAAACTACCTCACTGTGTGGAGTCGGGGGAAGAATGAAAAGTTACATGGTTCAAAAAAAATTGTGAGTGAGTCAATGCTATTAAAGATCCCTCATTTTAGGATTTTGTTCTTCACTTTTCACATAATTTCTTTGATCAATTGCTAAATATTAACAGTCATCTAATACAAAATGCATCAGTCGATAAATTTGATCCTAAAATCTGTATAGCGGAGTACTTGTTTTTTGGGGTACATAACCCTCACAGGCTTTAATCCCCAGAATTTACTACGATCTTAAAATCTAACGACTTAGAGATATTCTCAGCCACCACTATAACATTATTTTCCTTATACTCAATTATTTATTTTTAAATTCCTTTCATTATTTGCTCGGCTTCGCCAAAAAATTTGCCATTCCAACTTCAGATTCTTTTTCCCATGCTGAACAGAGTATTTATCCAATGAAAATTTTTTCGGTATGTTATTTCCAAAGTACTAAACACCCAATAGCCCCACTGCTAAATTAAATGGCAAACTCAATGGCGCTCGTTTGCCGCTTTTGCTAAGTATTTATGAAAAGTTTAAAAGAACAAATAGAAAATTATTTAAAGTTAAATAGGCTATTATGATTAAGTTATTAGGTTGAGGGGTGGTAAAAGGCAGGACTGTTTGCAGTAATTTCTGCAACATTTCCCGATTCCTCTTCGGGGTGGAGAGAAGTGCTATTTTGTTCGTTTGTAGAGATCAATGTCAATGAAGATTTGAAGTTATTGTTGGGTGGTATTATGGAGGTTTAAGTATCTGAAGCCATTTGGTGGTTTTGAATGCAAAGTTTTGCTTATTATTTATATCACTGAATATGGTTTTAGTTTTGATCATGGGATTTGCATTATTTTCACTGGATATGATTATACTTCTCGAAAGCTTGGTGATAAAATTATCAATGAGTTCAATTTACTGGTCATTTTGTATAAAAGAATTTGTGACATATCATGGAGCATTTGTCATGATTCTAAGTATTTTGTTTTGTAATGTTTGTATGTGTTTCGGGTGGGTCGGGGTTGCATACCCCCAAACAGGGGAGGCGTAGATATAAACTGGGCGTAAAATCTGCTTATACAGTAGGACTTTACTTTTGAGGGAAACTGGTAAGTGTCTGCTAATAAGAGAAACGCAGAGGTGAATCTTATTCCAGAATTTTATCTTTTAAGTGTTTGGAATAAGTCAATTTTTGTCGATGAGCAGACTCGGATATTTAACCACCAATAATCAGCATATTTCTTCGTCGAAGAGGTATAGGTGAAGTGTGGGGTTTTGCCTTCCTTTGTGGAAGAATATTGCCTATGATTTGTCAACAATTATAGCTATTTTCAAGAATGTAAGCCATTTCTCCAGGGCGAGTAGATAGCATTGCATTGTTTTTAATGTGAGTTTGAAGTTGTAACCCTAGGCTAACACCGTGGAATCATCGGCAAAAGAGGCAAGAGCTAACACTGGCTTGGTGTGGGAAATCATACGCATACAAATTGTATAAATGGGAGGAGAGGACTCCGCCTTGGAGCGTATCTGCATAATTTCGGCCCAGGATGGAGTAAGACTTGTTTATTCTGACACTAAATGATACATTTTTTAAAAATTTATAAATTATTTTGATAATGTAGTTCGGAAAATTCAGTTTTATTAATTTGAAAATAAGTACGTCATGCCATATTTTGTCAAAGGCTCTTCTTACATATAAGAAACCCCCCCCCCATGGCATGATGTTTTTTTAGGACAAACCCTTCGTTGATGATGTTGGTGATCCTTATGAGTTGGTGTGTTGTTGAGTGACCCTCCCTAAAACCGCATTGCTCCGGGGGGGGGGGAGACAGTTTATGACTGAAACGTGGTTTTTTAATTCTGGCTAGTAATATTCTTTCAAAAACCTTAGCAGCGTTGCAGAGCAGACTAATTGGTCTGTAACTCTGCGGGAATTTATGAATTTGCTGAGGTTTGGGGAGTATTATTACACTAGCGTTTTTCCAGCAACTGGGAAATAGTTATGCATTAGGCAGTTGTTAAAAATTTTGGTGAAATGGGTTAGAGCATGTAGAGGGAGGATTTTAAGAGCGTAGTTGGGAATGTTATCCGGTCCTGAAGCCTTTTTGTTTTGAAACTTTTTGATTATTTTGCTAATTTCGTTTGGATTGGTGAGAGGTGGTGGGGTATCTAAATTTTGGTTGTTGAGGAAATTCTGAACTAAGTTTTCCACTCGTTCAATAGTATGATCGTCATATGGTTCACAATTTTCAGTAAAGGTGTCTTCAAGGATGCTTTTGAAGACTTCTGCCTTCTCAGTATCCGTGTAAACAATCCCTTGTTGACCATGAAGAGGAGAAATGTCTATTGGTCTTCTTGAAATTTTTCTTTGCATGTTATTCAGAGAGTTATCCTCTTTTTTTAAGATTTTTTGAGCAGATTGTTCCATGATTCGTTTTTGTGGTTTTTGATTAGTTCTTTGATTTGCCTTTGAAGGGCGTTCATTTCTCTTTTGAAGATAGGATATCTAGTTGGTTGGAATCTTGAGCGAAATCTATTTTTGATTTTGATAAGTTCTCTGATGTTTGGTGGGAGCCTGAGATGTGGAGTATTTATAGTTTTAGTAACACTTGCTGGGTTGATCGCTTGAGTGATTTTGCTATTGAAATTTTGGATGGCTTCATCGATATTGTTAGCATTAATTTTGGAATTTCCTTCCATGTTTCTAAGAATATCTTCTTGAAATGTAATCCAATTTGTACTTTTCATGGTTCTGAGGATGGGGGGGGGGGAGTTGTTGAGAAGAAGATCAATGATTACCAGGTTATGGTCACTGCCAAGTTCATTAAAGGAATCAATATTGTCAAGTACAAGATTTTTTGCGAAAGCAATATCAAGAACTGAATTATTTGGATTATTGGTTGAAAAATGAGTCGGAACAATGGGTGAAAATATTTCAATAGAATTATTCAATGCCCAATCGTAGAGGATTTTACCGTTTCTGTTGGACGATTCCACGTTCCAATAAGGGTGTTTGGCGTTGAAGTCCCCGAAGAGAATGGCTTTGTTGTTGTTTAGGTAAAAAGTGTCGAGCTCCATGGTACTAATGGCGCCGTGTGGAGGTCTGTAGATGCATGCAACGGAGATAGCTCTATTGTCGTTAAGACGCAAATTGATGGTAGTGTTTTCGAGAGTGTTGGTGGTGCTATCACAAGTATAATGATTTATAGAATTTTTAATGAATATGGCTGTCCCCCCCCCCG
>BMAW01046267.1:35079-48175 GCA_019974015.1 Nephila pilipes | reverse complement strand
TTTTAATGATTCATCTCGAATCGGAAAGTATATCTTGTTTTTGAAAATGAACAATTCTGTATCTTATGAATAGAATTGTAATTTTAATGATTCATCTCGAATCGAAAGTATATTTAAATTTTGAAAAACCAACTATTCTTTAATTCTAAATTGTCCAGTTAATTCTAATTGTCCAGTAAATTAAAACAGTTCTTATAATTATTCTTAATTAGAACAGTACATATATACATATATGTAGGATTTTCCATCCAATAATTATTAAGCAATTAATTTTATTTTTTCAATCTACTGTAAAACCAGTTCCTCCGATACTCAATAGATGTCGCCACGATTCAAGAGTCATGTGATAAGCTCATGCAGCGCCACCTATCCGAGAACAAAACTGAGTGAAGCTCGTTTTCGCGCTCTCTTCTCTCTTTTGCCGCCACTTTCTCCGCTTCTCTTCTCCTTCGCTACCCGCGTCGGAAGTAAACTTCAACGCCCGAGCGCGTTCCAACGTCCATCGATAATATGGGTTAAATGAGGCAGTCATCTAACTTTATCTGACGAACTGGTCAACTTACTTTTCATATAGTGTAAATACTTTTTTATTCATCTCTCTCAATAAACAAATAAAGCTACTGCAAGCTTCATCCTTGAATATCATCAACAACATTACATGGAATCCGAAATTACACCCCTAGACAACCAGCCCATTGCGTGAGAGCAAACCATCGTAGATTCGGGATGAACAATCTCCATCACCCCACGGTCTACATATATATATATATATATAAAAGATATAATCTGCGTATATTCGTATATTTTCCTTGATTTTGTGTGTTTCAAGCAATCCATTGTTTAAATATTATTATTTCTAAAACGAGAGTGCATTAAAACATTTATCTGAATGTTGTAATACTGTACGCTATTGTTGTATAATCGTATTAAAACGAAACTGCACTGAAACTTTTATTTGAATGTTTATCTTATGTTTTAAATTACCATACGTTTGAGTGAATCCAATGCTATACATCATTATTGTATAATTGTGTTAAAACGAAACTTTTGAAAACTTCTTTATTAATTTCTTGTATGCTTAGCAGTCTGGTATTCCATACTGAAAACAAATTATTAATATTTTATGAATTATTAAAACATTATTCTGTTATCATAAAGAGCTAAACAAGCTTCTCTAAATGAAACGAATTCCAACCTAATATTCTAGGAGTTCCTCCTCATATAATTCTGTCAAGAATTTTCTTAATACAAATTGAAATCGTATCTCTTTACTTCTTTGAGATAGAACATATGTGTGTAATTTTTATTTGAACTGAAACTATTTTATTAGTTTTCTTTTCCTTTAGCTAGACTAAGAAGTTTTTCTTTCTTTTCGCGTAATTTATTCTCCCGCAAGTGAAGGTCAATAAGTCATAACATCCTCTCTGTACTTTGTTACTTTCGTTTTGGTTTGATGACTAGAGCAGGGGTCGCCAAACTTTTTTGATCATCGCCCCCTATATAATTTTTCGAAATCTCCATAGACCCCCACAAAGGTAATTTTCAGGTAATTAAAATAAAACTATATATTAGTCTAAATATTTTATAAATCAGAAACAGTAAGTAAAGTAGCTACAGATTTTTAATTCTTAATGAGATGAGTGTGCCTGGTGTTTCTTGGCAAGGTTCGCTATATTGGGTTCGAAATTAGTCAATTTTAACCGTAAATCCCCTCGAAGCTCCACATTTAACTTATTTCTGTTTTTAGTTAAAATTGAATTAACGTGACTAAAACCGGCTTCAACCATAAACGAACTTGGAAACGCCATTCGTAAACGAGCCATTTCGTAAAGTTTCACATATTTTTGCTTTATATTTATATTAGTCCAAAATTTATGTATTATCACATTTTTAATAAGCGTTTTTGCTTCAAGATCGGACAATAGTTCAGCAAGCTCATCTTGCATGTTGATGTCGACGTTATCAATTTGCGCCGAAAATGGCGCAATAATCCAATCAGGGATGTCGATGTTTTCCAAATCAACAAAGCGCAGTTTAAAATCGTCGCTTAATTTTTGAAGATGATTTGTATATATTTCCAAGTCTTCATCTATTATTTTTAATTGTTGCAGATTTGAAAAAATACTTATAATCCTTACGTAGCAATGAAGATCTAAATAAATTTAATTTTACTTGGAAGCCTAACAGTATTGTCCGAGCTTGGATAATTGTTACATATTTTCCTTGCAGTTTTGTTTGAACGTCATTAAATTTTCCAAATAAGTCTGCTAAATAAAAAATATGGTTCTTATTGTTTTGGAGTTCATTGCTTAGAACAGGATTTATTTCGTTCAGAAATTCTGTCGTGGAGTCAAATAAATTGACGAGCCATTGCAAGCATACACCTCTAGACAACCATCTAACCTCGGTGTGCAGAAGTTAATAACTCATTGTTTTCCTCACAAAGTTTGGCAAATAATCTTGATTTAAGAGGTTGAGCTTTAATTTGATTAATAGATTTAATACAAAACTGTAAAGCTTCATGTAACTCTGAACTCAGATATTTTGCTACTAAGTTGTGTCTATGCAACACACAATGAATAGTACGAATACCGGGCACTTTTTCTTTGAGGCATGTAGCAAAACCTCGGTAACGCCCTACCATAGAAGGTGCGCCATCTGTGGCTACTGCTATTATATTTTCAAGCGGAATGTCATATTTATTTAAATATTCTTGTAAACATCTAAAAATTGTCACTCCCTTCCCATCGGTTTCAAGATATTTAGCAAATAAAAATTCATCAATGACTTCTCCTTTAATTTTACTGAAATATCTAACATACGCCATAAGAATAGCAGAAACGCCAAAAACAGATTCATCAAGTTGTATAGAGAACTTGCAATTTTTTAGCTCCGAAACTACTGTGTTTTCTATTTCTTCGGCCATTTCGTCAATACGCCGTTTTACAGAATTTGCACTTAATGGCAAAGCCTTTAAAACATTAGTAGAGTCTTTTTTCATCACATTCTCAATGACGTCTTTAATTGCAGGTACTACAATTTCTTCTGCGATTGTGTGGGGTTTTCCCCTCTTTGCTATATTAAGCGAAATCTTGTACGAAGCAATTAATCCTCCTTCATTTTCAATTTCAGTAGACTGTTTCATAAAACTTTTTAGAGTTGGTCGACATGTGAATTTTTCTTTAAGTTTTTTGAAAAATTCTAATTCTTCATTTTCTTATCTGAATCAAGCCTTTCAAGGTGATCTTTCATTTTTGACGGTTTCATGTATTCATTTCCAAAAGGTTTTTCGCATATAAGACACATAGAAATAGTTTCATTTGTCGGTGAACAAATAAATCCAAATTTTAAGTAATCCAATGAATAATACCGACATTTCTTTTTAGATACTGAAGCTACCATTTTTAAATTAGGGTTCTGTAAATAAGTTAAAATTAAGTTGGTATATTATACTAATCCACATTATTAAAGCTTACCTTTTCACAAGTAACAATAATTAAAATTGATATCAAAACTAAACGAATAGTTTTATAGAAACAATAACTAATTATCCAATGGTAGATATAATAGTAGTAATAATGACACTACAAGCATTTAATACTGTTCACAGTTCACAAAAATAGCTGAAAATGCATATGATATTTGCGTTTGTAGCATCCAGTGTAGAATTGGACAAGCGCACATATGCATCTGACTCATATGCAAGGCTCGTATGGTTTGCGATGGAAACAAAGGGCGAACTAACGACACGATGCGTAACTGCAGTATAAAAAAAGAAAAAAACTAAAAACACAAACATAAGAAGAAAGAAAACGGAGTACTGAAGATTCCCTTCGCGCTTAATGCATAGAAAGCCAACGGCAGTGTCGTCGCTCGCCAAGTCTGCGCCAAAGGCTCCTAATTGGTTGATGGGTTCGCCAGCAAGAGACACGGATAAGCCTCAATCGCTCTTCTGGCTACATACTATGAGTCGTTCAAATTACAAACAGGTCACAAGGTCAAGTTGTGACGTCACGGTATACATACGAAAACACATAAAGAAAAAAGGGGCAGATTGTTTTCTGATATATTATTTTATTTTCTATAAAGAATATAATATTAAGTCAATTATAAAAATATTTTAAATTTTTACGTACGCAGTTAGATATGTGTGATTTGCGTATTAAGAACTGTTTTTCCTTCGAGGCCCAATAGACCCCCATTCGACCCCTTAGGTCAGATAGACCCCCTACTGTTGTTAAATAGACCCCTAGGGGTCTATATAGACCACTTTGGTGACCCCTGGACTAGATTTTGAATATAAATTAGAAGGAAAAGTGTTTTCATTATAATGTATTATATATATTCTCTCTGTCTGAGTTGCTTTCATATGAGATTTTTTTGTTTTTGTGTTCTTATAAATTAAATATTCTATTTGCAGGAAACGTATGTAAAATTTATTATTCATTGAATGCTCTAATTGATTTTTTTAATAGTTTCTTTGTCAAATGTTTTTTGTGTTTTGATTTTCAGCATCGGGGTGTATTAGGAAAGTTAATTTTGATTTTTAAAAAAGAAAAAAATTTACTTTTGTCACAAACTGAACTCAATAATAGAAAGCAATGGCTTTTCTCACAAAGGGAAAGATAGAGGATTTGAGGAGATAGGCTTGAGAAATGAAACTCGTTGTGGCAGAAGATTTACGCATTTTGGATATAAAACTATTGATTTTAAATTCTGAAAAATACGAAGAAAATTCTATTAAGAATTTGCTTCTGAATATAATTGAGGAACGGCTTGAGAAAAATAAAGAAGCCGAACAGATGGCAGAACAAGAAAGGAAAAAAATCTGAGTTAGAGGCACAACAGGAAAGAAAGAGAGTTGAATTGGAAGCAGAACAGGAAAGAAGAAAAGCGGAAATGGATTTTGAGTTACAGAAGTTGAAACTACAACTTGAAGCTAAAAAAAATGGAGTTCCGCATGGTAATGGCACTGACATCTCTGAGCAGGCGAAATTAGAATTGAAGAAACTGATTCCCAGTTTTAACTCAAAAGAATATGATATGGCGATATTTCTCAAACTGTTTGAGAGACAGCTGAAATTTTTAAAAATACCTGATAGCCAATGAATTGCTTATCTAACTGGAGCCTTACCGAGTGACATAGCTACATTCATTGCAAGGAAAACCGAAGAAGATGCACAGGACTATGCGCAAGTCAAAGAAATGCTTTTGAGGAGATTCAAGCTCTCTGCCGAAAAATTCGAACAACTCTTCCGTTAACATAAGAAAATTCAAGAGAGCACTTGGAGAGATTTTTTTTTTAAATGAAAAGTTATTTAGAAGGATAGCTAAAGGAATTGAAAATTGCAAACTATAACCAATTAAAGGAATCAATCATATCTGATAAAATTAAAAGACATGTATCTCCCGAAGTGAGAGATCATTTCTTAGACGACTGGTCTGAGTGGGTGTCACCTTCAGAATTATCAGACAAATTGGATGTCTATTGCTGCAATCGAAATACTATTCCTTCAGTAAAAGAAGACGGCCTATTCCAGTGAATGTCCTTTTAAACATTACGCTACGAAAAGAAGCTCACCTGATAGCAGATTTGACAAAACCAACCAAGCCGGTTCTACATCATCTTTCAATTGAGGTGATAAATTGAAAACTGATGACAGATCAGAGAGACCATCGGTGTCGTGTTATGGATGCGGAAAGCCAGGTGTTAAGAAACCCATATGTCCAAATTGCCAATCAACAGCAAATAAGGACTCAGCAAATTTTAGCAACATCAGTTTGAATGCACGCTCTTTTTGCACTCCAAATCAAAGTGCGGTGCTGAAGTTAGCTGTAAATGTGCTCACTGGGAACTGCATGCGCCGATACTGGAGCTAGTCACACCATTGCTGGAGAAACCTTTTACCTCCTTTTACAGAGAGAGGGAGTCAACTTTCAGAAGACTCGACTCTATATCCCTTGCTGACAGCCAAAAATCCGAAGTGGAAGTCTACACAACCAGTGTAGTTATCAGACTTGAAGAACGTGTCATCCGTATACCATTAATAACTTTGCCTTATGCTAAAGGAAACCGAACACTTTTGTAACTGGACTTTTTACAAAAGGCTGGCATATTTTGAACCTCAAACACCGCAACTGGTTCTTTAGTGACTCACCCCATCGAACGTATGATTTTGTTAAAGAAGTAATTATCCAAGAAGTCCTAAGCCGACCCAACATTGAGGAGAATACATGCCTAGTGCACGATGACGAAGGTAAATGTCTGACACCTGAGCAGAGAAATGAATTGAGTACATTACTAAAGATGTACGAAACAGTCTTTGAACCAGGGGGAGAGCCCACTCCCTTCATGGAATACCGTATCAACACTGGATACAGTCCTCCTGTCTCTGTGCCTCCTTATAGGTTACCACCAGCAAAGAAAGAGTTACTTAAGAAAGGACTTGATAAACTTTTGGAACAGAACGTCATAGAAGTGTGTGAATCCCCGTATGATGAAGGAGTGGTGCTCGTTTCCAAATCGAACGGGAAAATCCTTCTTTGCATCGATTACAGAGGTCTTAATGCTACGACAGTGATTGACTCTTATCCATTACCTAGAATGTATGACCTACTTCACGAGGCGAAGCATTTACCTTTTATGACAACTAGAGATTTACAATCAGGTTACCACCAGGTGAATGTCTGTGTTTCTGACAGAGACAAAACAGCATTTTGTGTGTCCATTTGGATCTTTTCACTATCTTCGAATGCCTTTTGGCTTGAAAACGGCCCCAGCCACATTTCAGAGACTGATTCACAAGTTCCGTAGTAGCCTAAGTGATATTTTCATTCTTTCTTACCTCGATGATATAATAATCCTGTCAGAAACCTTTGAAAAACATGTCGATGATCTCAAAGCTGTAATTGAGAGACTCTTACTATTTAAACTACATGCAAATTGAAATAAATGTAATTTTGATTGTGATAGAGTAAAATATCTTGGACACTATATCACAAGTTCAGGAGTGGAAGTGGACCCTGAAAAATCTCTGCTATCAGAGAAATGCTTCCTCCCAAGAACGCAAAGCAGGTGCAGTCATTCCTGCAAACCTGTTCTTGTCACAGAAGATTTATTCCTAATTTTTCAAAAGTAGCCAGACCTCTCGGCAATCTCACTAAGAAAAATCGAGCTTAGTCTTGGGGAGATGAAGAAGAAAAATCTTTTCAAACTTTTAAACAACTTCTAACCAGTCCTCCCATTCTGAAACAGAGTGATGCCCCGCAACCTTACATCCTTCGTTCTGATGCTAGTAACCATACCATAGCGGCAGTCCTCTTGCAAAGTAAAGGCGAGAAAAAGCATCCTATTGAATATGCAAGTAGGATGTTAACTACAGCTGAGAAAAAATACACCACCGAACGAGAAGCTCTTGCCGTAGTTTGGGCACTAAACAAACTTCGAGGTTACATTGATGGCCAAGAAATTACCGTAGCTACCGATCACCAACCCCTAAAGTGGCTTCTGACTTTAAAATCACCTTCAGGCAGATTTGCGAGGTGGGCCCTACAGCTCCAGTCATTCAACCTAAAAATGGGATATATCCCAGGAAAAGCAAATGTAATATCAGACTTGTTATACCGTCCCATTTGTGCACATAAGGAAAAGTTCTGGGAAGTATGGCTATCGACATGCCTAGTCGTCACACTGCGGACATACGAGAGGAACAAGTAAAAGATGAAAACATTAAGAAAATTATAGAATCCAAACAAGACAATCGTAAGCAATACGCCGATAAAAGTCGTTTGACTGGTTACAAATTCAATATAGGTGACAGTGTTTGGGTAAACAAACTTCAATTGAGTAGCTCTGCTCGACAAAGATCATCATAGTTTATACCACGCAGAGATGATCTCTATGTTATTCTCAGCCAACGATCTCCTACTACATTTGAAGTGGCCAATCCCGAGGATCCTGATGTTCCTATTGGGGTCTATCACACCTCAGCATTACGTCCTCATCAAAGTCCATCAACTACGTCTCTAACTCTTCTTCGTAAGAGAGGCAGACCAAGAAAATATCTCCCTGGTTCCTAGCCGAGGCGGCGTCAGAGTCAGAGGGGGAGACTGTAACAGCCACCATGACTGTAACTTTAATGGGACTACTAACGCTACCTGTGGTGACGTTGCGAAAGAGAGACTTCTTCCCAACCTCTAGTTTTGCTGTTGTGCGTGTGTATGTATGTTGCGTGTTGTGTATATTTATTCTTTATAAGTATTACAGTGATGAATCCGTGAGCTGTGAACTGAACCCAATAAAAAACCATGTTCTTTTGATCTTCTAATCTTCATTCAGGATTCCACGCACTCATGCCATGTGCTATACATTTCTATTAAAAAAAACTGGTAGCTATTATATTTTAATGCTTACGAAGCGCATTCAAAAATGTCACTTTTATTCACAGGTATTTCCATTATTTTGATAACCACCTGTATATATACACTCAAGGACAAAAAAATTAGCGTACCAAGAAGGAGTCGTCAAAATGAAACGAAATTTTACATACGTAATGACTACTTTGATATGAGTAAATGATTAGAAAATCAAAGAAAAAGGATCATTTATTTCAGAGAAAAAGGCAAAAAACAGAGGATTTAATACCCTGTTGAAACCCCTGTAGCGCGATTGCACGATGCGATAAGATTGGGCATTGAGGCATACTTCTGTATGGTGTCTTCAGACATTTCGTTCCATATTTGCTGTAATCTTGCCTCTAGTTCGTTCAAACTCGTGAGATGTCCAACTCGCCATCCCAAATGATCCCGGATATGCTCGATTGGAGACAAATCTGGGGATCGGGCAGGCCAAGGAAGGGTAGTAACAGTGCGGAGACAGTCTTGTGACACCCTTGCCGTATGAGGCCGAGCATTGTCTTGTTTAAAAATGGCTCCTGGGAGCCATTGCATGAGTGGCAACACATGTGGTTGCAGGATGTCATTGATATACCGCGGGGCTGTCATGGTGCCACAGATCAATACTAGGGGTGACCGTGTATTGTAGGCAATGGCACCCCATACCATCACACAAGCTGTGGAAGCGGTGTGTCGCTGTAAAGCAAAGGAAGGATTGAAGCGTTCACCTTGGGGTCTCCACACACGAACACGATTGTCATCACTATTGAGATTGAATCTAGATTCGTCGTTAAGGACGACCTGGTTCCATTCTGCTGCAGTCCAGTTTCCTCGTGCGCGGCACCACTCCAATTGGCGTCGATGGGTGGGCGCCGCGATCCCAAATGTCCTTCAGCCAGGCACCTTCGTATGGTTCGAGAAGATACAGGGGGCCCTACTGAAGGTGCTACCTGTGCCTGGATGGCGGTCGATGAAGCAGTTGGCTGTACGCGTGCATTTCTTACGATGTGGTGGTCTTCTCGACGACTGGTTTGTCGAGGGCATCCTGAGCCTGGTCTTCGTGTAAATGACATCTCTCGGGTCCACTGGTCCCAACACCTCCTCACAACACAATCAGAGCGGCCTAATTGACGAGCTATTCGCTTAGCTGACCACCCAGCTTCCTTCATGCCTATGATTCTCCCCCTCTCAAACTGCAACAGCGGCTCATATTGTCTTCGAAAACGGCGTAATGGCATGTCTACCTCAGCTCTTCCTTTGTAAACGATTCAGCACACTCAAACAAGATTTGGTTGCCTGTTTTATACTCCTTGGAGAATGACGTTAAACGCCCTCTACCGGTTATACGTATTGCGCAATCACGCTGCATTTCTAATCATTTGCATATCTCTCCGACATGTACCTTCATGCCAAGTTTCGTTACGATCCCGCAATTATTTCTTGATGCGCTAATTTTTTTGTCATGAGTATATATATATATATATCAGAAACTTGGCTATCGGTGTAAAATTCGGTGCATTACCGTTTGAATTTCTATTGGTAGCTACAACCTTAAAAAATATTACAAGAAGCAAGTGTAAATATTGCAGTCGATTTATAATTTCTCACCATTTTTCTGTTATTTTTTGAATCCAGTTCTTGCTAGCCAGAAATAATTTCTAAACATACTTCCTCTTGCAATTTTTTGTAGTTAACATCTTATTACTTTTTAAATGATTTTGTGGTCGTCGTAGTCTAATTAGCATGGACTCGCGGCCGGCGTTGTTAACCTCTAGTCTTGAGTTCGAGTTTTGATACTACAAAAGAACAGCCGTGTAGCGGGGCTGGTAAACAATTTTTTGGATGAGTTCCCAACTACTTCTGTTGATGTTGTGCAGAAGTTTGGAGAGGGAGTTCCAGCTCTGGTGTCGTCCTCGTCATTTGACCGGAGTTCAAAATTTCGAGATCCATCATCAATAGCCCTTTTAATGCTTCTCGATGTGACGTAAATAAACAATTACATCACTTCAAGTGCTTTTAAAATACACAGCGCAGACCACTTTCTAATAATATCGATAAAAGACTTAATGTCATTAGCAATAATTTCCATTGTTTGAGAGTGTATCTCTGTGACCTTCCTCGCAGAACAGTAAACTGAGAATGATCGGTTGGTTAACCACTACAAGGGTTGTCCACAAAATAGGAGGACTCAATTTCTTAAAATTCGCAGAAGTAGTAAATTTTTGAAAATTTTGCTAATACACATATGTGTACATGAAATAATATTTTACGACACTTTTGCCTTCCTCCTCCATTGAGCCAATTGACTACTTCATCTCAACTAGCTACTTGAGCCAGTGAAAGAGCTTTCTTACAACTTCGTTAAAAATATATATCGCACTTATTTTGGCCCATTGTTTGATGGCATCAGTAGTCGGAATCTTTTCTCCACGCATAAACGACTTCAAAGAGGTAAAAAGATAAAGATGCCATATCAGATCTCTGAGAATGGTTGGTGGTGCCCCAACCGAATGAATTCCAGAGTTGCTTTGTGTGGCGTTGGAATGGGAATTGTCATGCAACGAACACACTCTCTTTGTTACCATTTCAATTCTTTTGTTTTATATCGTCGTCCTCAAGTTCTAAAGGTTTCTCAGTACCATTCGGCATTAATTGCTTCTCTCCGGGCAAAATTCGATAAGGAGAATCTCTTTTGTATCCAAAAGTCAGAGTCCATGATTTTTCAAATCGAAACAACAGTTTTGAAATTTATTCTGGTACTTTAAACTCACGATTCTACTAGTACACATTAGTACGGTTCATGGCGTCATCCCAGTAAAGTTTTTATTTCTTTTAAAACTTGGAATAGAGCGTTTCCCATCGCGATAAGAAACCAGATTACGGTCATCAACTCGCAGCTGAAAGGATTCGGAATCGAGACACTCATAACAAGAGTTTTCAACTGAAACAGACCAGCCCTCATTCTGTTTTCAAGATAAAATTCTGAAATAGCATCAGAGGCCAAGTACTCTTTCTTTTTGAATAATCCTTGTAACAGTTGATTTTAAGTGAACGCCATTATACAACAGTAAATTTGTTACCCATCGATAATTGTTCGATAGTTTAGTCTAAAGGTGATTGGTACCGTCTTATGATTTTTCTGTCCAATAACAACTGAGTTGATAGAATGCGTATCCCCATTCGATACCATATTTTTTTAAAAAATAAACTGAATTATGGATTACAACTAAATAGCCGAACGATTAAACATTTATTTTATGCGTTAACAGGAATTCATATATTTTGCTCAAATTACTGAGTAGTGTAAAGATTTCAATCACCTAATTAACCAATCCTAGGATAGATGGCAGCACAAAGCCGCCTCTCGATACTGCTATGATGCGGTTGTAACCGGTTTTGACTGATAAAAACGAGTTTCCGAAGATTGGTGCCAATCCTATCCGTTGAGACCAGAAGGAACGTTGAGTGTGGCAGATAGACAGTAGAACTGTGGAGGTTTTTTTTTCTTCGAAGCTCTTGTGTTGAGCGTGTGTGTGATACAGTAGTGAAAAGTTTACCTTAACTATTCTAAATGTTTTATGTGTTCTGTAATATCCGTCTGTTCTGTGACATCGTGTGGTAATAAATTAAATTTTAAAGAATGAAGATTATTTATTTCGAGTTGAACCCGTCACAGTAGCGAGATCGGACGATATTGAGGGTTCGAATAATCAGATTTTAGTTTTGGAATTGAGATTATCACGGCAGTCTTCGAAATGTTGGGAAAATAGCAGTTGTAGATTAAAAGATTATAGAGCAGGGTAATTTTAAAAAATGAATTCTACGGAGAGATTTTTGAGGAAGCGATTTCTGTTATTAAATCCGATTCGAAAGCTTCCTTTAATGCTTAACCATTGTATGAATTCATAAATTTCTCTTTGAGTAATTAAGTACAAACCAAGACAGGTTGGTTTAACACATCAATCAATAACTCCCGAGACTAACATTGAAAACAACATTTTTTTTGCAAATTTTTTTTTTATTCATCAACATAACACCTTTTGTTAATCACCTTTTAGGGTGATACAATCGTTCCAACGCTTTTCCAAATCTTTTTTTTTTTTCCAAAAAAAAATTTTTTTTTCTTTCTCAAGAAATCTTTTTTGTTGCGAGTAAATAGCGATAAACAGCTTTCTGAATCATCGACTTGTTGCTGTTTTTGTTCCATCGAAAGCAATCGCGGCACCCACTTGGAAAAAACCTTTTTCACTTCACTTCAAAAAACCTTTTTCAGTAAATACACTTCCATATGATATCTGTGTCATCTCAGCAATCTCACGGAGCTTCACTTTACGATCTTTCATTATAATTTTTGTCACTTCACTCACATTTTCCGGTGTAACGGCTTCCACAGGTCTACCCGAGCGTTCCGCGTCATTTGTGTCGGTACGACCACGTTTAAACTCGGCAAACCACCGACAAATCGTTGCTTTTGATGGACAAGAGTCCGGGTAACATTTTTCAATCCATTGTTTCGCTTGCACGGTGTTTTTACCCATTAAAAAACAATGTTTTATCAGAACACGAAACTCGGTTTTTTTCCATTTTTTAAACAAACTACAAAACGACTTTACTCCAACCTCGATAACTCAGCTGTTTCTGGTCCGATCGACTTAAAATTTTGACACGTTTCAAGCAAAGGTTAGTACTCTAGAAAGACCTG
>BMAW01046267.1:19614-30079 GCA_019974015.1 Nephila pilipes | reverse complement strand
AACCAGGTCTTTCTAGAGTACTAACCTTTGCTTGAAACGTGTCAAAATTTTAAGTCGATCGGACCAGAAACAGCTGAGTTATCGAGGTTGGAGTAAAGTCGTTTTGTAGTTTGTTTAAAAAATGGAAAAAACCGAGTTTCGTGTTCTGATAAAACATTGTTTTTAATGGGTAAAAACACCGTGCAAGCGAAACAATGGATTGAAAAATGTTACCCGGACTCTTGTCCATCAAAAGCAACGATTTGTCGGTGGTTTGCCGAGTTTAAACGTGGTCGTACCGACACAAATGACGCGGAACGCTCGGGTAGACCTGTGGAAGCCGTTACACCGGAAAATGTGAGTGAAGTGACAAAAATTATAATGAAAGATCGTAAAGTGAAGCTCCGTGAGATTGCTGAGATGACACAGATATCATATGGAAGTGTATTTACTACCCTTCATGAAAAAGGTTTTTTCCAAGTGGGTGCCGCGATTGCTTTCGATGGAACAAAAACAGCAACGAGTCGATGATTCAGAAAGCTGTTTATCGCTATTTACTCGCAACAAAAAAGATTTCTTGCGTCGTTACGTGACCATGGACGAAACATGGATACATCACTACACTCCAGAGTCGAAGCGGCAGTCATCTGAGTGGCGCACAGCTGGCGAAAGCCGTCCGAAAACGCAGCAGTCAGCTGGCAAAGTCATGGCGTCAGTTTTTTGGGATACGCATGGCGTGATTTTCATTGACTACCTCGAAAAAGGTAAATCGATCAACAGTGATTATTATATTGACTTGCTGGTGCGTTTGAAGGAGGAAATCGCAAAAAAAACGACCGCTCAGTCTCGGGACTTATTGATCCATGTGTTAATAGCCGCAAATTTTGTAATCCGAATGAAAAAGTACACCTCGTAAAGCAAATCTACAAGACACTTCAATTATTTATGCTTACAGACAGAAACCGATATTTTCATTAATATAAAACAAATGGACATTAATAAGAGATTAAAGTCCGAAATATCTAATAACACACACAATCACCTTAAAATAACGTGTTCTTTTAAGGTGATCAGTAGTAACCTTCAATTCTTCCAAAAAAAAAATTTTTAACAATAATGTCAAATACACTATGAGTATATTCATGCAGTTGTATACTATTATTTATGTACTGCTAGAGCTGATATATCCGTTCTTTGCACGGGTGAACTGAAAAATGTAGGAATTCTGATAGAAGGATAAAAATCTTTTTAATGAAGACCAATTTTTGAACATTTTGAATAAATTTAAGTAAATAGAAAATTAGCTTCCACGAAAAGAATGATTTAGTAAATAAAATAGCAAAGTGAAAGATATAAATTTAAAAACAATGAGAGAGAAGCCTGCAGTTCATTAATTAAAGAAATTTTCAAACCTTTCATAGTTAAAAAAATTTAAATAACTATTATTAAATTTTAATGAAGCTGTAACTGATGATGAAATATTACATTAAGCTTAACAGAAATTAAAATTTAATAACACGTTACATTTAATTTGGCTGCATGGGTGAATTTAAAAACTTAACAATCAAGCTACCAAGCCTAAGATATTTTATCATGACAAATATTTAACAAAAATACGTAATTAATGTGTATCAAAAACAATCACAGTCTTACAAAAGTATTTTAGCATATTTTTTAATGAGGAACAAACAATTGAATAAATATAATGATCTCCCAAAGAATCTGTGAATAATCATATACAAGGGGTGTTCAAATGAAAAGGTACGAAACGACATTGTGGGTATAAATGAAGACTTTATTCAAACTATGCACCACAGGCCTGAGCTCAATGATCCCATTGTTTAACGAGCCGAAGGATTCCTTGTTCCGAGAATTCATGTGGCCGTGACGAGACCCAGTCCTTCACATCATCCTTGAGTTCATCGTTCGAGTTGAAGCGCTTCCCTTTCAGATGTTTTTTCAAGGGACCAAACACACGGAAATTGTAGGGCGACATGTCCGGGCTGTAGGACGGATGGCCTAGCTGCTCCATCTTGAACTTGGCCAGTTCCGCTTGTGTGGCCCTGGAGACGTGAGGATACACGTTATCATGGAGCAGAACCACACCCTCGTGAGTAGCCCTGGTCTTTTGTTCTTGATGGACCTGCGTAGACTTCGGAGTTTCTCGCAGTCACATCAGAGTTAATGGTTCTTCTGTGCTCGAGGAATTCAACAAGTAGCAGACCTTGGACATCGAGAAAAACGGTAAGCAACACCTTGCCTGCTGACGCCACGATTTAGAACTTTTTAGGGGGAGATGATGACGCATGCTTCAACTGCTTGCTGTCCCGTTTAGTCTCTGGCTTCAGCTCTCATGACCTGTGACAATCCGCTCCAGGAAAGCGGGGTCTTCATGATACCGAAACAAATGTTGAAGTGCTAGCCCCATACGTAGTTCCTTTTGCTGGTCGGTGAGCTGCTTCAGAAACCACTGCGCACACACATTCCGATAACGCAACCTGTCGTGAACAATTGTCCACGCTGACATTAACCCTCACAGCCAACATTCGCAATGTGACACGGAGATCACTTCTCACTCGGTCGTCCACCTTGCCGGTGAGATCGGCCATGATGATTTTGTTTGCCTGGCTTGGTCTCGGCTCACCAACCAAACTTTCACGGCCTGCACGAAAACGGGCACTCCATTTTCTCACTGACTCAATAAAAGATGATTAACGAGTGCCTATTGTTACGAATCCGAGATGACGCTTCCCTATAACGTTTCTCTTATAAGAGAAGAGGCATTTACAAGTATCATCAATTAGTCAAGAAAAGCTTAAGCAGTAACCCTTTAAACATGACGAAAAACTTGACGACAAAATGATGATTCTAGAAAATGCTAAGCTTTTGGCGATAAACTCGATTAGGGTAGAAGTTACGGATTTTTCCTTGTGACGTCACACCTGGCCGGGACAGCTGTACATACAGAGAGGTATGAAGCCCATGGAAATCGATCGGGGATTGGATTAAACGCGGTCGATGTAGGCTGAGCAAATTTGCCGAGAATCTGTCATGAAGCGGACTGTATTTACCGGGAATTGTGGGAGTCTACTTTGGAAGCGCAGGTTAATATTACGGGGGGTTGTTCGGAGTGCGAACCAGTAAACTGATCAACTGAACGTTAGTAAAAGGGTTGCGACTGTTATTACAAGTGTGTCTTTATTCCTCTTGAGTCGCTAAGCTGTTCAAGTGCTGTATTTCGCGTTAGGGCTATTAATCTGTCTAAGCTTTGCTATCTGTGTTCGTCTTGTCCAGACTGTTTGCGAGTAAAGCGTTATTTGATGTGTAATCATCAGCGTTGAACTGTTCTTACTCGTACACCCATAAGAGATCGAGAATTTTTATAACGCTATTAATTTTGATTTATGTACACGATATCTGAGCTTGCATTTTGATTTCTTAATACCTTTAGACGTCTCTGAATCGGAAAGAGCGTCTTTAGACGTGCGTAACTAATAATTTTTTCCTCCCTGAGAACGTGTTTAAAGACACAGTTCCTTCGGAACTCTGTTGTGCATGGTTCTGCAATCGAATGTGATTATGTCCCCATTAAAGGGATTAAACTTCAACGCCGAGGCGAAGTTTGGTGAATTTTAGTCCACAGCATCCTCCACTTGCATACAGGCAACTGTGATGGGATCAAGTTCCGAATTAAAATGTCTAAATCAAGATTTTATCATTGAGATTATCGCAATTCTACAAGAACCAGATGTAATTCAAAACTGTAAAAGGTATTACCAACAATGCATTGCACAATACTGATCTAATTTAAATCATTCTGTGTAGTTTATTCAAGCATAGTGTGACCATTTATTTTTCCCCCTCAAAACAGGACATCTACTTTTTAGGTAATATTAGTAGATGTCCTAAACTAAACGACGTATTTTTTTTTTCTTCCTCAAAATGGGAAATCTGCTAATTTTTAGATAATAGTTATTAATGTAACCCTTTATCCTTCCCCATTACAGGATATCTACTAATTTTTAGAAACAATAGTAGTATATGTATTTAAAAAAATATCCATCCATGTTTTTAGTTAACGTTCAAGATAATATGGATAAAATAAAATATTTTTATTTAATTTTTGAAAATAAATAATTTAAGTGGTATCATTTTTTTTCTTCTGAAAAGTAAATTTGCTTAAGTATCTGTGCATATTTGGTGTTGATTTCAAATAAGAATTAAATTCTTGACAAGATTTCTTAAAATTTGTAACGTTGGGATAAATCGCGATTTTCCCTTCACTAATCGTGGGAACTTTTCTATTCGAATTGTTTAAAATTAATTTTCTGCATATAAAATGAAGTGTGACTTATTCTAATTAGATTGAAATTATGAAGTGTAGCAAATAGATAGGATAAAATACATTTTAGAAGCAGCGATGAAATGAATAGTAGAAAGTTGGAAATTAGTTGATGACTGAACTAGTGAAAGTGAGACATTCAAACCAAGTCGTTCGTTACTTCAAAAACGATCAGAGATCGTAGAAGAAATAGGAAAAAGATTCAAAGATCGAACCCTCAATTTCTATTTATTTACTTATTCGAACCTGAGCCAATTGGCGAGTAACGAATTAAATTTGTATTCCAAACCATTATTCGGGAGCGTTTGGCGAAATAGCCTTAGAAAGATTAAGCTGTTATTTAAATCTAAAGTTTCCATAACTTGAACAAAAATAAATTTTGGTTCCTCTGTTTTCCTCTTCATTTGATTATGTAATTTAATGACAATATTATTAGATTTATATTGGTAAGTGAACCAGATAATAATCAATGGGCATTACAAATTTACTTCGGCAATTAACTTAAGTTTAAAAACTACCATTACATCCCCCCCCCACATGATTTATAAGGGAAAATACCCTTTCTAAGAGAATATTATTGCCTTTATTATTATTCCAGAGTGTTGCTCTCTTTCTGAAAACAGAACTTTTCAACGTCCGGAAGCTGTGCTTGGAGAAAACGAGACAGACTACCTAAAAACGGGACATAAGGTCACATTATTCATACATCCTGAAGTGAATAGACCTGATGTTGCATCATTAACAAAATTCAGTGCTGACGCCAAGGCATAAACTTACGAGATCTCTAATTTAAAGTAATAAATTTTACCTTTTCATCATAATAACTAATTTAACGCTCTTTAATTCATCGAAAGATCCAGAATATATTACTTTGCTGTCAAAATTTATGAAGATCACGACGCAAACGTCCGGAAATCGGTGTGTGAGGGTCACCGATAGTTGCTGGAGGTGGAGATTCAGAGCAAGTCTCAAAACGGAGTTTTTCTTCGCGATCCGAGACTCGTGGAAGATAGAGAGAGATATATTTTAGAATTTACTAAAATTTATATAATTAAGATTTGTAGTGCTCGATACTATTCATTTGAAACGCGATTTCTAGACAGAAAAGAGAGAAATGGAAGTCAATAGACAATTTGAATTCAATTATAATTTTGCGATAGATTTTAATTTAAAGCAGTAACCGCAAGCTGACGAGTGATGCACAACATAGTAGAGATTTGTGAAGACATTTAATGAGATTGAAGTCCTACAGAAAAGTGTAAGATTCAAAACCCGATAAGTTACTATTGTGTTCTTAGTCTTTTGAGTACTGGTAAATGTAGGTAGTTGTGATCTAGAGCAGCTCTGGGAATTTTGACAGATGATGGAATTTTGATACAATATGCCGGCATATTTTGGAGTAACTCATTGGGAATTTGAGGAATCCTATTGAAAAAGTTAATGGATTGCTTTTTAATGAAATCAAGCATAGATTTAATTTTCAGACCTAGGAGCAAACCAAGGAGCATTTTAAGCCTTCCTGAGATGAATGTTTTGAAAGACGCGCAGTCGTTTCAGAAGTATTGTTGCAGGTGCAGCTGAGATGGGGGATGCGTGCAACATAATATGCCTCAATATTGATGCATAGAGCCAAAGCTCGTGCCTGGTCGCCAGTTTGCTCTTACGAGAAATCAAGCGAGTAAGAATTCTGCTCATTCTGTCTGCTTCTTAATGAACAGTTCTCCTGCTGCCACCGAGATCCACAGAGTAACGGGGTTGATGCGCTTTAAATCTGTCGAAGTCTTAAGCCTACCAGTATGCGAGGTATAGAAATTTCGACAGGGTGTCGTCCTCTTCCCTTGACCAAGGCTCAAAATTACGAGGTCCATCGCCAATAGCCCTTGTGTTGCTTCTCAATGCGATTTTAATAACCAATCACACCTATATTCCCTATAGAAATTCGCCTCGATTACCTTTATTGGAATCTGCGAAAATATGATACTACATATTTATAATGGGTCAACCAATGGTTTTAAAGCAACATTCACCAATTATATTCTTTCTTTGTTGTTGCGACACAATTTAACTGTCGAACAGAATAACTCATTTTGTGAATGACGACAGAATATATTATCTGTATCCTCATTTCTTGATATTTAAATCTTTCACATCACGTGATCGACAGCGTTATCAAGAAATAACATATAACTGAATCATATCTGATAATATAAACAAAGCAATTTCTAAAAAAAATTTAGAGAGAGAATTGATATCGTCCCCGTGAGGACATAGGTACCGGTTTAAGCGACACGAAAACGTATTTAAAAGCTGTTACATGTTTACTATCGATAACATAGACATCCGATATGAAAAAATGTAAAAAGCATTCGCTGATAAATTCTAAATATTGTTTAAAACCAGAGTGCGATAAATGGTATTTCAGAGGAGGATGTCACGGCGGAAAATTGTTTTTACACGATCTCTAATTGAATAATTTAAAAGTAATTCGTTAAATCTTTGTTCAAATAAAATTTTGATCATAATATGATCATCGACTTTAAAAATATGAAACCCATCGAATTTAGAATCTTATAACAAATTATCCATTACACAGAAATTAATCAATGCAAATTGTTTTTCTATTATTAAAAATGCCGAGTTACTGGTAGCACTTATTTTACCTATAATCATTTATGGCGTCAGTAAGGCGATAAGGTTATTATAAAAAAGCTCATTGCTTCGTTAGCTGCGCATCAAAAATAACTAATCTGGGGTAATATTTCACCCATGAAACCTTCGCGAAGTAATTTTGAAAAAGTTATTTAAAATACTTCGTGAAGATTTAATTTGCTATTAAATACCGTAGTTGTACTTTTTGTTTCTAGGGAGACAATAAGAGAGATGTGGCCGCGGTGGGTAGTGGTCATGGTCGCGGACGGCGGTTTTCGTCGAGTCGTAGGTTCGAGTCCTGATGCCATGCAAAAACCGGCTGTACAGTCGTGGCTGATGCACGCTTAATCTGTCGAAGGTTCAAGGCCCTCCCAAGGAGTGGTGTGGAAGTTTGGAGAGGGAGGTGCCAGTTCAAGTGTCGTCATCGTCACTTGACCGAGGTTCAAAATTATGAGGTACGTCGCCAATAGCCGTCGTGGTACTTCTCAGTGCGACGTTAATAAACAATCCCAAAACTGAGGTGTAAGTAAATAACTATTTTATAAGTGTTTTTATTCATTTTATTTTATTGCTGAGAAGATAAGTTTATAACATGACGTTCCCAAAAAATGATTAAATGGGGAAAAAATTACGTAAGAAAAGGATTATTTTAACGATTATGAGGACAATATAATCGATAACGAAGAAGACGATGATGTAGACAACGAATATGCAGACTTAATTGATGACGACATGGGAGAAAGTGCTGAAATTTCAAATGATAAGGAAATGCCAACCATCCACAATATTATTTGCAATAACTGCAAAAAAAGTACATTTTATAATTTTCATGAAATATGCTATTCTTATAATATATCTTTCATATTTAAGTGTTTTTATTAAATTCATAATCATTTATCGGGGTGAAATTACACTCATGATACACTTCAAGGGATTAATTAAAACTTTAAAGGCTACGCAATACTACAAAAAGATATCGTTTGCAATGGATATCTCCAAGAAGTATGTGGTTGCATGGAATCTGTAACTTCATAAGACGTTTTGAGACTCTGTTATGAAAATAGGAAATATTATAGTTTTCATACTAAGGTAATAATTATTAGTGAATGGGAGTACAAGAAATCTTAAGCGTGTAATTCTCCTATTACAGTTATCGCAGTGAGCGACAGTTAGGGTTCATGACCCCAGAGCAAATCTATTTGTTTAAACTGTAATCTGATGAAAAGAAAAGGGTAAACATTGGTGGACAGGAAAGAGTCGAAAATAGAAAAGGATCGCTAGGGGGGGGGGCGCATCACCCGTTTTTACCTAAGACAATAAACCGTATGAGAATGAAAAAGATAAACAGGATACCTAGAGGTCATGATTCCCATACCTACCTAAAATATGTAAACCCTTGAGGGATACATTTATGAAGCAGTGATATAGTAAAAGATACTTTATAGGTTATAAACTTCCTTCTGCCGGCGATTTTGATTTCGTGAACACATAATGTTAATCCTATGGAATTTCTCCCATTCTCAAATCTTTATCACTTTACCTATTTGAATGTAAAAAAAAGTTGATTCGGAAGAGCAAAAAATATTTTCTGTAGAATTACAATTTTCCTCTGATTTTTTGAAAATATTTTTTAAAGACCTGAAAACCCAATGACAATATTTTTCAACTGCACATAAACATCAAAATTTACAAACAGTACCCAAGTATACGGAAATATAGTTCACATTTTCAAGTTCCAAATGTTTTCCTAGTTTTTACTCTCAATAGAATATTAAGAAATTCATTAAGCTTTCGAGGAAGATACAATTTACATTTCGAAATACCCAGAAGTATGTCTATTCCTATTACTTTTGAATTAGTTTGTGACACCCCATCTATGGTGCATCTTACAAATAAAGGAATGCCCAGAGGTGTGTCAATTCTTATTGTATTTGATTTCGCTACTCATATATTTTCTAGATTCAAGAAATCGAAATATATTTTTGTTGGTTATTTTATCGTTTCATCCGTAAAGTGACGTGTGTGAGAGCAACTTCGGTTTTTCGAATGTTTCATGTTAAAAATTTTATAATAAAAAATGCAATGCTTTTTAATGGGTTTTCTTTAACTCGCATTGTAACTTTGTCTGGGTCAAAACTTGAAAAGCTTTTCTCTCACACTACGGCTAAATTGAGCTGAAATTTTTTATACTCGATTATTTTGGATAACAATACGATAATTTAATTATAGTTAATAAGTTATTTTTTCATTAAAACTAATTATTTAAAGAACTAAATTTTACGCCAAATCGCATTCCTTTTCCAGTTCACGATGCAATTCTTCAAAATTAAATTTTAACAGCGCCTTATCAACCAAGCCTGGATTTGTTTTTTCTTCTTTCTTAAATTTTAATTGAAGTTCACGTCGTGTACGATTTGGAAAGAGATTGAGCATAAGAGAAAAAAATCAATGCCAACATTTTTTTGAAATTTGTAACTGAGCTGAAAAATTTTACACATATTTATTTTTTTATACGATAAATTTAATATAAGTCAAATAATAAAATTATTAAAACTAATTATTGAATAAATTCGATTTGACTCAATAATTAGTTTTACTCTTAAAATTTAAGGTATAAAAAATTACGTTACCCAAAGTGTGAAGTTTAGTTTTTATTAACGTCGCACTAGAAGCAACACGAGGGCTATTGGCGACGGACCTCGTAATTTTGAACCACGGTCAAGTGACGAGGACGACACCTGAGCTGGCACCCCCCTCTCCTAACATCCACACCACGCCAAGTGTGAAGTTTGAAAGAAATCCATGTTTAAAAAACTCGCTTTTTACCGGTGTTATTTTAGAATTGTTCTTGCATTAAGTATCTATTGTGTATTGATCTACTTTAAATATTAAGATACATTTTTCTGGAGTGGGATCGAAACCCCCTTCCAAGGGATCCATGAATCGACAAAGTTTGAGCAACAGCAACATGAGGAGCTGTTGGCGAATGAATTGTGATTTTGAACTTTAGTGGTTGAATTGGTATCTTATTCGTGTATTTAAATTTACTTCTGTCAACAAGTTCAAAGACGATTCAAAACCAATGACTTAATATCCACACACACATAAAAAAAATATGGAGGAGTGATTCTGCATTAACGTCGCACTGAGAAGCGGCACGAGGGCTATTGGCGACGGACCTTATAATTTGGAACTTCCGTCAATTGATCAGGACGCACCTACACACTTCCACATAACACCAAGGGATAACTAATGACTTCGACCAAATTTAATGTGCATCAACTCAGCTACACGGCGGGTTTTTTGTGGCATCAAGGCTCGAACCTACGATTCGACGAAAATAACGCCGGCTGCGAGTCCACGACCATGACCATTACACTATACTGTAGGACGACAAAAAAAAAAAAAACGTAACACTTCTGCACCTCTTGATATATATGTAAAAAAAACTTCTGGGGGAAATGCAAAGCTATAATTTGAGACATTCCAAGTTGA
>BMAW01046267.1:0-19514 GCA_019974015.1 Nephila pilipes | reverse complement strand
ACCCCCCCCCCCCCCCCACGATCCTATTAATTTTTTTTAATTCATGAACATTCTTAAAATAAAAGCAATGAAATTTAGATAAAATTCTCATACTTCAAACGTTGATAACTTGGAGTGTAAAATATTCAGGCGAAATTTCCTTCGACAGTCCGTAAACAATATTTTATTAATTTTTCCAGTCATTTCGTTTTGAACATTTAGCAAAAATATACGATTCGCAGTGTAACGAAACCTAACATAACAATGTGATTAAAGAAATAAAAATACATTTTCCAGAAACTAATCAATGAGCACGAAGTAAAATGGAGGAGGGGTGGGGATTTAGAGCTGAAATGGTAAAAAAAGATTGAATAAACATATATTGCACAGATGTTGACGCGGCACGAGGAAATGAGTAAGGAAAAAGATGATAATCGCGATAATGTTAATACATTTTGTTAATTTCTAGAATAAAAAGATTTGCGATCAAATAAAGTTTTCCCTAAACAAGACAATTTAAAAAAACGATTACGTTGAGTATTTCAGAATACTGAAGATTATTACACTGTTCACTCGAATGTAAATATATTGGTTTGAATTATCGTCACACACTTGATCTACACGTGGACAATTTTAATCGAGGATTTAAAATCTTTACAATCTCAACTAGTATATCATTCATCAACTTCTTTAGTAGATAGTGCTCTTTAATACGATATTCGATTGTTTGTTCCTCTATTTGTAGGCTTACGGTATTTTTCTGGGTACTATACAGAACTTATTTTAGAAATAACTTAGTCTCAACAGTTTACTGAAAATTAAACTTTATTTATTCAGTTGTGTTTTTAACTAGACACGACTTTTTCCTCCCAAGAAAAAAGTTTTTTTTTTTTTTTAATTACATCATAAAATTCAAAACAAGAAAGTTCTGAATTAATATTCCCAGTAGATACTGAAAGCCTACCCCTTCCTGTAGACCAAATCTCCCCATAATTGGAAAAAATATTTTATACTTTCTCAGAACTTGACAACCTACCCTTTGGTTTTGAATTACCAGGTTCAGCAATGTACGCTCATTTCAAATAGGTTATCAATATTTATGGAATCTTCTATAATTTCATTGATAACTTGTGCACTCTCTTCTAAATCAGGCCAGACAATTTAAATTCGTAAATTTATCCACTGAAACTTATTAACTTTACCAAAACTGTTTCTCTATAACTCAAAGTATTGTATACTAGTGTAATAAGAACTATCTACGCTTTGAAATTTTTTTTTTTTTTTTTTGAAATCATTATTTTCTTGAGTGCATACCAATTTTCGGCAAATGGTGTACCATTTCCTCCAATTTCAGAACTACATTATTTAATAATTGTAGGCCTAAAAAAATTCGCTAGTCGTATGATTCTTAAGCCCCGGATAGTAATATAAAACCAGAACTGCCAGAGCCAATATCGCGGATGTATAATAAGCCTATTAACGCGGAATGATTGTTTATCAACGTCGCATTTAGAAGCAACACCCTTCTTTTCATAATGATCCTTTGCAGAGCCGGTACCACCCTCTCCTTATTTCCACGCCAATGGGAAGACTATGGGCCTCTACAAATTTAACGTACATCAACTTCACTAGAAGGCGGCATCAGAACTCTAACCAATAATTCATCAATGTGATAGTGAATTTTAATGACACTAGAGCTAATTGTGACTTTGCTGCGCCAAACAAGATGTAACTGTGATCTAAATGTTTGAAAAATGGAGGGGGGTGGGGTAGAAATTTGTTGCCCAGATGCAGGACCAAAGAAAAAAAAAAGATCCCGGTATTAGATGTAAAGGATGATATTCCCGGGGCGCGTGATCTGTTTTTACCAGACAGTAAAATCCATAGGAATGAATAAAGTCACAAGGGTGGTTCGGTTCATGCCCGTACTACCTAAATAACGTAACCGCAAGCTCGCGAGCATGAGTATACGGTCACCTAAAACGGCACCGATAGAGCCGTACGCTGTTGGATTTTTTCGTGTGGATTCGGTTTGTTGTCCTTGATAGCAGGTCTGACATAACTCCACACGCATTTTCATCCAATGCTCCTTGTTTTATACGGAATTACAGTTTTATATTTTCAGCACAATAATACCACTATGGACATGCTTTATTTAAATTTCTTGGATCTAAGCGTAGTTTATCGTTCGATTTTTCAACAATAACCAAATTATTTATCCAATTAGTCTGGGCATTTACGTGCAGTGTTATGCCCCAACATTTAAGTTTAATTTTTATTAATATCGCACTAGAAGCAACACGATGACTATTGGCGATAGACCTCGGAAATTTTGAACTTCGGTCAAGTGAAGAGGGCATCCACATCACGCTAACTGGTGGACTTTTGGACCCCATAAATTTAACGAGCATCAGCCCCGGCTACACGGCGGGTTTTTAGTGGCATCAAGACTCGAACCTACGATTCGACGGAAACCATCGATCACTAGGCTACCGTGGCAGCCTATGGACATGCAGTGCAGTATACAGTAAAACATTCTCGAAGTCCAACATGTGTTCAAGTTAATTAAACTAATTGATGGATAGATTGAATGAAGAAGGGATGTAGGGCAACTAGGGCCTAATTAAACTAATAAGTGTAAGCATGTGATTGTTTATTAAGGTCGCTTGATTGATTGATTGTTTTATCGACGTCGCAACGCGAGGACAATTGTTGACTTACCTGGCAATTTTGAATCTCGGTCAAGTGCCAGATACTTGAGCAGCACTTTTCTCGGGAATTTCTTCACCACATCAATAAGAGGTTGGTTATTATCGTCACACTAGAAGAAGTACGAGGTCTAAAGGCGACTTATTTCTTGATTTTGCACCTCCGTCAAGTGACGAGAACATCACCAGAGTTGGTCCCTCCCTCTCCAAACTTCCACATCAAGCCAATGGGACATCGACAGATTTAACGTGCATCAGTCTCACAACACGTTACTTTATTAGTGTCAGGGTTCAATGAAATAATGTCGGCCGCGAGTTTGTGTCCTTGACGAATAATCTACTGCGCCCATTTACAGCATACGGGAAACCCCATGGCATCGGGCTCGAGCCCAAGATTAGATGGAAACAACCAAGGTAGCAAATTCGCGAAATACTTAGTCTAATGTTTATGTACTCCTGTATACAGGTTCGGAATGCGCGTAAAATAAACACATTTTAAGCGTTAAAATTTTAAAGGGGTGATTTATACCCCCCCCCCCCCCCATTAAAACTATATTGACACTCGAGAAATTCACAGGGCGTGGTACCCCGAACATTCCTGAATAGAACGCCTACTGATTACGAAAATGAGAAAATCATTCCATGGTAGTCGTGATTCTATTAACAATATGCACAGATCTTGTTTTAAATCAGGAAGTCCCAATCATAATAAAATAATTCAACGATACGATATTTTTGTTTCGTATTATTGCCACAGAAATGATAAATAAAACCCCTTTTGTTTTTAATCTAATTTTTGTAATAGTATGCGACGACCACTCTTATACTATTCGAGTAATTAATAAATTCGACAATTTACGAATGTTTTCACAATAATTTTCTTGATCGGAAGTGTTCAATTAATGCAAATAAGCATTATCGACTGTATTAATAATTGCAATAAAGATAATTGATTATTAACGTCGCACTTAGAAGCAACAAGAGGGTTATTGACGACGGACCTCGCAATTTAATGACAGTTAAAAAACGAATATCTGCAATTGTGAAATATTTTTAAAAAATTACAAATCACATTAAATATTTTTTTTTTTTTAAATATTTAATGTAAAATCACATTTGTGACATATCAAATGTAAGAATATATACAGTCGATTTTAACTCTTAAATTGCAGCTCCCCCTCCCTTCGTATTCATCATTTAAAAAAATATAAAGAAATTGGAACCATTATCACTTTAGAAGCCAGCGTAATGGTAATGAACGAATTTCAAGTAGAAACAAGATGCTTAAGAACAAAGGATCAAGTGCGTTAAACTCGCACACCGCGAGTAGAAATGCTTGAACGAAGGCCAAATCTTCCAAGTAGTCAACTGACAAGAATTTAAACTGTCTTTTTCGGAGTGGAAAGTAAAATTTCTACTTTCAAGTTTATGTTTCACACTTAGTTTGAATAATTTTCGATTGTGAAAATTACGAATATTCCTAAAAATTTAGGATTAATTCTTAAAAATGCCATGAAACAATTCGCTTGATACAGAATAAGCATTTCCATCCACTTTCAAATTATGTAGATGCATTATAAGTACTTTTTTTTTCTTTGGGGGGGGGGGGGGTAAGTAACATAATTCCAAGCTCATAAATTAGAATCCCGATGTCCCGAAGATTATCCCGAATGATATGCATTATTTATTCAAAGAAACAGATTTTGATCAAATCTATACAGTACTATAGTACGAAATTTTAATAAAATGGAATCGCATTAAAATTTAAATACGATTGTTTACTTACATACCGACATATATACAAGAATATCGTGCTTTTTTTAAGCCATGCAACACATAAAATAATTTCCACTTTGTATGGGTACCCATTTACAAGCTATGCTGAAATTATGTTCTTTCAGTCAAATAAAAAATTTGTTATATTTTATTTCAAGCATTTTTTAAACATCCGATACTAAATTGGCTCAGATCTCGAAACAAATGCACATAAGCATTTAAATTACAAGTGTAATGGATGATTATCTTAATGATCTATACAAACAAACTAGTTAAAAGGCAATTTTCGAATGACTGTCACAAATACGCGAGATTTCCTCCAATTTTTTAGCGATAATCAACTAGTTCCAAATGATAATGTCGTAGAAGATAAATGAACAGTATATGACGTTTTGAATATAACCTCCAGAGGCATTGAGTTATAAAATAAGAATTTTTTTTTTAATAAAAAAATCAGAATCGTAAGAAAATAAACGTAAAATTAATAGCGAAATACGCGAATACGAGTCAATTTATATCCAGAGGGGAATATTAAAAAATCTTAAACAACATATTATAGCTCAATTGTACTCTAGTCAAACGTGTATGAACTCAACATTTTTGACACAAGAAATATCAGCGCTCCTTTCAATATAATATTCAAATACACTGAGTCTTAGTTTTTTTTTTTTGTTTAGTCTTTTATTAACGTCACAGTAGAAGCAACACGAGGGCTATTAGCGACGGACCTCGTAATTTTGAACCACGGTCAGGTGACGAGGACGACACCTGAGCTGGCACCCCCTCTCCTAACATCCACGCCAACGGGAGGACTGTGGGCCCTGACAAATTTAACCTTCAATCACCCCGGCTACACAGTGTGTCTGGCGGCCAACGATCGAACCCGCGACCGAACGAAAATCGCTGGTCACGAATCCGAAGCCATGACCACTAGGCTACCGCGGCCATTCGGACCGAGAGAAGGGAGAGAAAATGGTTTTTCACGATCCTTATATGGAAGGCTCACTTCAATTATTCCGAATATTAAATATTGCATTGTATTCGGCAAAAAAGTAATCCTATTTTTCCACGTGAATTTATCATGACCCCGAGGCAACTTTGTGATATTTTCTTTCCTTTGGGGTTTACTGTCTTTGGTAGGGCCGCGGTAGTCTAGTGGTCAAGGTCGTGGACTAGAGGCCGGCGGTTTTCGTTCAGTCGCGGGTTCGATCCTTGGCCGCCAAAGACCCGCCGTGTAGCCGGGGCTGATGCACGTTAAATCTGTTCGGGGCCCAAAGCCCTCCCGTTGGCGTGGTGTGGATGTTAGGAGAGGGGGTGCCAGCTCAGGTGTCGTCCTCGTCACTTGACCGTGGTTCAAAATTACGAGGTCCGTCACAAATAGCCCTCGTGTTGTTCTAGTGCGACGTTAATAAAAACTAAAAAATCTCTCTGTCCAATTATGTAATATCAATCATAAATCTTTAGACAACGAACAAACATCTGCAGTTCACTTATAAGCATATACATTATTCATCAAACACACTACAATGAGCGGCGTGAATAAACTGACAACCGAGTAATCGAGAAAAATAGGACTGTAGCAGTCCTATTTTTCTCGATTACCCGATTGTCACTTTATTCACGCCGCTCTTGGTTCTTCGTAACTGACCGAATAATTTTGAAACAGGTAAGTGATAAGGTCGACACCTGTGAGCTGCCAATCACTCCCAATTTTAATACCATAATAACGTTAGGAGTTCGAATCCGGATAGATTAAACGAGCATGTCACATACACGACGGATTTTCTGTGAAATCGGGACTCGAACCCAGTTCAACAGAAAAGTCGCACCTCAAGCTCACGATCCCGACCATTCCTCAAACGCGGCAGAGTTGAATAGCCACATTTGACGCAAAAATTTAATAAAAGGGCAGCAAAATTGGTTAGAAACGTTGTGCAGCACAGTTGCGATACCATACTCTAGCATTTTATAATAGTTATAAATCGCAGCCAAATTCTACTTTTCTCCCATTTTTATACATTTGTTACCTTAAATCAATGTTGCAATAGTGAATGAGTGACTGTGAAGGTTGATGGCACAACAGCAAAATCTAACTATGTGGCGCCAAACAATGTGAATCTCATCAACATGTTGGGGTGAAAATGATTGGAAGAGGTAAAAAAATTGTTAAACAAGGAGGATTGAAAAAAGAAATCACCACGATATTCCAGAGGCATGTCACCAATGTTTACCAAATACAATAAACTCCACAAGAAAGAAAAAGATTAATAGAGTATTTGGTTGCCTATATATAAAATAGTAAGTGAAGTTTAATGGCATGAGAGCCAGATATGATTATGCTGTGCCAAACAAGGTGTAACTATGATATCCAGGTTTGAAAAAAAAAAAATGGTTGACAAGAAGGGTCAAAAACAGGTTCATTGGGGTAGTGTCATTAGGGTGAGTCATCCATGTTTACTTATAGTAAACCCAATGGTAACAGAAAATTATCATTAAGAGTGCCTTGGGTGAGTGATGTATGTACTTACCTGAGAATAAGCTCCTGAAGAGAAACCAATGAAAGGTGATAAATAGGTTTTACACTTAGCAAACATGATATCCAAGCAAATACCACAAGCTTTTAATTTCTTTAGCTAGATTCAAATTCCACATGATATTTATGATGGAGTCAAGCAATTAAATCTACTTGTTTAGCAGAATAACTTCACCATAAATAACTCTAATGAGATTAGTTTCTTTACCAACTAACAAAACTTTTTTTCAAATTTTGTTACGTAAAACTTCATGAATTACTCATACACAAAAACATAACAATATTTAAAGAAATCATCATAAATTAAAATTATCCTTCTTTTGTCAATCCCAAGGAGATGTTATGCAATCACCCAAGGGGTTCAATAAAGAAATTATACATCAGTAGATAAATATCAGGTTGATCGAAAAATTTCCTGCTATCAAATATGCATTGGCACATTGATCGTTCCTGTTTGCATTGATAGTTTTGGATACTTTTTCAATTCAAATAAACAAGCAATCTAATTTGCCATATAAAAAGTTGCGAAAGATTTTTTTAGATAAAATAAAGTACAAAATAGACAAGGACATATTAAATGAACATCTTTGGACAAAAACCTACAAGTTCTACTGCAAATGCCACTGAAACATGCAAGTGTTTAGACAACAATGTTGTCTTTCAACACTCAGGTAAAAATCATATTAAAAAAGGGCAATAGAAATGCACCTCGCTCTGTAAAGGCAATTTCACAGGTACAAATTTATTTCAGGACCAAAAAATGAACCCCTTTCATGATCACGTGATGAAAAATGAGATTATTTCTAAAACACTGGTCGTAGTTGTGGAAGGTCACAGCTAGAACATTGTTTTTTTTTAAATGGTTGCTAAAATCATTTACAAACAGTGAAGATTTTCAATGTATCAGGCAGAAATGTCTTGATATTCTACACAAGACCAGATGATGGGAAAAGATATCTACAGTCATATGTTCAACCATGTTAGAACTGCAGTAAAAGAAAATGCTGAGATGTATTCAGATCGAACATTTTGTGTGTGAGAGATCTATCAAGACAATGCAAAACACCATACAAGGATGATCATTGGTTGGAAGTTGTACAAGTTGGAATGGAATCTGATGGCCCATTCACCCACATTGTTAATATGAATAGTAGTCATTATCCAAAGCAACTTTTTTGTAAAAAAAAAAAAATAAAGAGACAGGAAACATTTTGATCAACTTCAAACTTTTTCAACACTTATTTTAAAAGCTTCTATTAAATTTGAATATACTTATTAAAAAATACTACATATATTAATTCGAAATTTAAGAAAATAAGCCATTCATTATAAAATCTCATTCAAAAGAAATTATAAACTTCTGAAGAGTAATTGATCAAAAACCTATTTTATTTCCTCTCAAATACTGAACTATAGAAATTATATTCAAACAATGTGTTTATATATATATATATATATATATAAGGTAAATGACTCTCATAAGTTATATCACTGCAGTTGTGAAAGGAAATTTATAATTTTTCCCCCCCCCCCCCCAGAACTAATTTCGAAAGGATTCCCTCTCGGATCAAAAATGATTTCTGTGTTTAAATTTTATAAAATAAGTAGTTCAAGTGGTTACTCATTTTTAGAATTATTATAATATACAGAGTAAAAAATAAAATAAAAAAACCTACCACATGTATAATGTGTTCATCCATGAAAAATTATATAGGGAAGAAACACAAGGTATTACTGTAAAGACGGTAATGTAGGACTAAGCATGTGTTTCTAACTTCATCATACACAGAAAAAGTACTAAATTTTTAAAAAATATATAGTTGTTATTGATATTGAATAAAGGCATCTTTGTTTCCATAAAATAGAGTACCTTTTTAAAGTACACCTAAATTTTTTTTCCTGCAAAAAATTATTTCTTAAAATGTACTGCACAAACTTTTCTGCCAAGCCTTGGTATGTGAGTAAAGTCAAATATATGGTGAAAACAAGGGAGGTTAAAGAACAATTTTACACCTTTAAAAGACATTAAATGAAAAAAAAAAAAAGTATTTTTCAAACAAATTTTGTCAAAATTTTAAAATGGATAAAGGGTTAAAAAAATGATGATTGCAATGTTTGAGCCAACCCCTCATTCTCTATTTTTTTTTTCACACTAAGCAACACAAAGTTACTGTTAAGAATATTCTTTCAAAAAATTAATTATTCATAAAAACCCCATCAAATGATAATTAAAAGTTAAAATAAACTTAATAAAGCTGAAAATTACCTTAAAAATGTTTTAAATAAAAAGAGTTTCTACATTTTCCCTAGCAAGATCCAAAAAAAATGTTATTACAGAGAATTCTGAACATACAAAAAATCTAAACTGTATGTGAATATCACTATAACCAGCAAGTCGTAATTTTGCACCTTTAATAAACCATATCACAAACTTACTGTCAGTGCTCTGTTCATAATCTATCAACTGAAATTTTTCATATAACTGTCAACATAAAGTCATGAAAATTCCATGACATTTCAATAAAAATTGTTCTGAGATAACTAGGATAATATTTACAAATCTGATAGTACATGAACATTCTTCATAAGAAAGATATTGTCCAAATGTATTTTCTCTAAATGTTATCAGCAATTAGTGTTCTATATATGTATGAATTCTTTCGATTCCTACATGAAATGCTCAACTACAAGCATTTCAATGAGCATTCTCAGAATTATAAACACCATTCTATTAAAAACAAGCAAGTTTTAGAGCAATAAGTAAAAAAAGCAACAAAAAACGGTATAGAAATAATCAAGAAACAAGTTAAAAATTAAATATACATCAGTAATTAACAAAAAACTAGTTTCTAAATTATTTGAAGAGAAAAATTAGAGAATGAATTTTAATATAATAAATGTTAACAAAATTATTAAAATAGTAATAAATATGAAACAAAAGTGGATAATAAGCAGCCAATTAATATGTTCAGGTTCGGATTTTCAGATAAATTTATTCAATCAGTAAACAATTGAAGCGCATATAATTAGTAAGCATCATCAGCTGGTATTGTAAAAATTAAAAATCCATTTTCTGAATAATTTACAAAACACATATTGAAGACATAAATAAGAAAAATGTACAAGTAAATATATACTGTGATAAAAATTGCAGTGATTCTCAATAAAGACGTATGAATAGAATTTTAAAACCGAGTTCATTTCATGCTAAAAAAATAAAATCAAAATTCTGCAATTATTTTTGACTGTCCAGTGATTCATTAACACTACAAAAATAATAGATCACAGTTTTATAGATTTGAAGAAGTCTATTAAACTTCTTGTTTGTGATATTATATAAAATTAGCATAAAATTTATCAACTAAAAATAATTTTGAAACTTTTGTAGTTCTGGCAGATGTAAAAAGTTTTATTTACACAGCACAATCATTAATCATTTTCAGAGAGGAAAAAAGAAAAAAATTACATTTACACATTGACACAAGAACATGCCAGGCCATGTTTTCCACTGAATTGGTGAATTTCCAGTTCTGGTTACAGAAACTGTTATAGTTCTAAATAGTCAGAAGTTGAGCACATATGACTTAACAAATTTGTAACAAAGAGAAAAAATTATGATAGGGTACAAGGTGAAAGCATCTTGCACTCCAAACTTTGAAAATAAAAATAAATTAAAAAAAAAAGAACTGCCAGTTACTATAAGCATAAAAATTGCATAGATTGGTTTTTTAAACCCTCAATATAGTTATTAATAACAGATTGTTGCCAATTTGCAATAAAAAATTTTAATTTATGAATTTCGTTCTTCCCCCATTTGGCTACAGAATTTTTCAAAGAACTGGACCCAAAATAACCGCACTGACCAGAACAGGAAACAGCAGAAAGTAATATGGTGTAATGGAAGAAGCACTAATTATCAAATTAGTCTAGCGGGTCACATTGCATATTTCCTTGTCCATTCTCTGGCCAGCTCATTGTACTTCTCCCGGTCAGTTTTGTAGATTTTAGCTATTTCTGGTACAAGTGGATCATCAGGATTTGGATCACACAGCAAAGAGCATATGGACAGCAGTACTATAAAGAAATGACTTTACATGATTATTCAAAAAATGCAGGAATCAAAATTGCTATCAGCTCAAAAAACGAAAATTGAGCATTTATTTCAGGAAACAGAAACGAACATTTTTTAACCAACTTAAACATTCCTTTAACTCATAGTTCAAGATTTCAAAATTCAAATACTATCCATTTTATTTATAATCATTAAGTGATTACAAAATCTGCATGTATAAACTAATTTAAAATTTTTCCCACCCAAATAATGGATTGCTTACAGATGCAATAGGATTATGTATTAATACAAATTATACTTACATGCATGAAAAAAGTTGAATGAAATAACTCCTTATTTTTATAATTTATAAAACATCCTACAACATATCTTAATTCTTTTCATTTAGTTAAAGAGTAAATATTACACTTAACTCATATTTTCTAGGCTTGAGAAAATATTATAAACTTGTGGCACCCGATTCTATTAACTTTTTCCTACGAATCAGTGGATACAAATATATTAAGCACTTGAAACAGGAAAATTATCTATGTCTTTTCTGGCTTTTTAATAGAACAATTACACCAACACATTTCAGCTTGGTGTTTATTACTCTTTATACATATAAATAGAGTATCATTTATGCCAAATACAATTAGTCTCCAATATTTCAAGCTTCGAGAGAACTTTTGGTTTTGATTTGACTACCCCTTGCCTGAAAACCTACAAATAAATTCTAGTTTTGAAAAACTATGCAAAATATTAATCTGTAACAAATTCATAAAAATAGATTAATAAGAAAGTTTAAATCCATTACAGTTTTTTTTCTTCTTTTCATCAAGCATTTTTATAAAGAATACATTTAGATAGGAAAACTAAAATAATGTATTTCATCACATACATCATTTCGTAAAACAAATTCATTACAATTCATATGATGATTAATTTCCTGTTAAATAACATAACTCAAAATCTTCTATAATAGTGGAAATGGCAATTACTTCAGTATTTTAAATTATCCTTGTGTAATATCAATACAATGCAGTAAACTATTTTTTTACTGGTAATTTGATACTATGTAATGATACATGAGAATTTAGTCTATCTCAATAAAAAAGATTCTTTATATTTCAAATTTTTTTTAAAATTACATACTCAGACAAATGTCATTCAAAAGTATATTAAGATATTTTTACCTTTAGATATTGTTAAAGCAGGACTCCATTGTGAGCGTAAGATATCCAAGCAAATACTACCATTACTGTTGATGTTAGGATGATAAATTCTAGTAGTGAATGCTACCTAAAATTATAAAAAATCCAATTTTAATAATCTCAATGTGTCACAAAAGGAAAATATATACAAAATTCAGGAAATATGCAAAGAAATTATTCCAATGCCTAAGGCATTCTGCACATGATTATGGCAAATGATTCAAAATTGAATTATACTTTAAATTAAACTCATTAATGCATTAAGGAAAGAAAAAAAGTTAAATCTTTATTTTCAGATTTTTATATATTTTAAAAATAGTAACATTTTCTAATACTTACACTTTTATTTTATTACCAAAATATGAAAGATAACTAAGAATACATACTAAATTCAGAGAAGTTAATCTAATAATTGAACAAAATTTTTATAAACTTCAAATCCATACACTAATTTCAATATGACATTAAAATATTTAAAATGAAATGAGAATTTATTCATATAAAATGGATGATGTATGAAAATAATCCATTATAATTAATAAGAACATTAACTATATATTTGATTTTTTTTAGAATAGAAACATCAATGATTACTAGTTTATTGAAGACTATTGCAACATAAGATATTAATTTTCTCAGAAGCTCCAACTTTTAAAATAATAATGCGGATTTTAAAAACACAATCTGCTAACAATACAATATATGAATTCACCACTTACATACATCACAGCAAAATATATACGAATTAGCAATAATCTTTTTTTTTTTTTCAATAATTTTTCTTAATAAAATTATTCTTTGGGAAAATCATGCATAATTACATTTTTTTATAAATAATATATGCAATACTAATAAAACCATTTTTTTTAAAAAATTTATATGAAAGACTATACAATACAGTACACCATGAAGATAATCATAACGTTTTAATTGTACATCTTGGTTTTCAAAAATATCCTAAGAAATATATTTTAAAAAAATATATGCCCTGAAATTATTTGTTACTGGAATATAAAGATCTCGCTATTAACAATTTTGCAAATGTACCTTTCTTAGTCTAAATTATTTTAATTTATTAAGATCAAAAATATAAAACTAAATCACAAAAATGATAAAAGTGAATATTTTTTACCTTTGGAGGTTTAAAAGGATAATCTGTAGGAAAGTGAATAGTGAGGAAAAATACACCTCCCTGATAAGGACTATCTGGCTGCAAAGTAAAAAAACAAAAACATTTATAACATAAGCCAGAATAAAATAATACTTGATCACACATGAAGCTACATTCATTCAAACAATCCCCATGAATATAAAAATAACCATTGATATAACAAAAATTTACAATTTAAACAAATTGGATTTCTAAAACTTGTTCCAAAGTATAATATCCTTTCCAAAAGAAGAAAAAAAAAAATAACATTTATATGATCTAGATCATGTCACAAATGTTTAAAAATCAAAACCTCATTTAATCATACTTAACGAAAAATACAAATTTCAAAATAACTGAACTTCGAAAATAAAAGACATGAATCAATGACACACAAAATCAAATGTATACATATATTTATCCCAGAGGGGAAAAAAAAAAAAACATTATCTGCCAGTAACATATTTCCCGTAAAAATTTTCAATTTTAACAATTGTTTTTTTTATTACACGATCATTATTACTTGCGAGAACAAAACAAAAATTCAAATTTCAACATTTAAATCTTAAGTGTATAATAGACTTAAAATTTATATTCATTATAGAAAACCTATTTAAACAGAATTTTAATAACAAAGTTTTAAATTCTAAGCATTTATTACTTATATACATTGAAGTAATAATGGTTTCATAATTAAAATTATATCTATTTTCAACACCATTTTCACTTAAGTTTTAAAACTTAAGTTTTAAAGAAATGGAAGAATCAAAATTAAAAATATTTTTTTTAGAAAAAATTTAAAAAGCAAATTGCTCAGATTTCAAAATGCAAAAACGACAAGATTTCAATTTTCTGAACCAAGGAATCAAAATATTCATTGATCCTAAAGAGAGAAATTGATTTACTTATTTTAACAAATAAAATTAAAATTTGAGATAATTTTAAGAAATAAAATGCAGTTGCAAGAAACTTTGAATTATCAAATTCCTTATTTTAAACTTGAATAAAGAAATAAAAAGTTGACATTAAGAATCTCATATACACGAGTATACAAATTTAATTTGTACACCTTTTCATTCCCCCCCCCCTAAAATTTCATTATCGCACTAAACTACAAAGTGAATGTTTGTAAAGATACAATACAATCATCTTTTAATTTAAGAATTTTAAAAGTCTACAGCATTTTTAAGCCAATCGCATATTTACTATTAAACTTATTGGAATTACAATAAGTATTTGTCAATTGAGATTAGATCCTTATTTTCTAATACATTTCCTTTTTCATCCAATATTACTTACTTATTAAACTGCATTTTACATATATTACACGTCATCACAATTTTTTTAATCTATTCATTTTTGCATTTCCTTTCACAAAAAAGAAAAATTTAAGAGCATTGTAACATTTTTATATAAAGTATCAAAATATTAACATTTACTTACTGGACCCATTATAGTTGCTTGCCAATGGAATACTAATTAAAAAAGAAAAACACAAACATAATTAAATAAAAAATAGTTTTATAATAGTATACAATATTAAATTTAAAATTGAAGCAGTAGTTTTTCCATAATTCTTCACCAACTATTATGAAGTTTCAGTTTTGAGAGAGAATCTTTATAAGGCTTCATACAAAGGTAAATTTTTCTAAAGCTGTTAAACATTCAAGAAAATACATTTTACAAATATTACACCAGCAAAACAGCAATTTATTTTTAAAAATTTAATTATATTACTTTAATATAAACAGAAAAATTTAAAGGAAGTAAGGAATTTAATTTTTTATTTATTCACACACATTTATTAATAAAATTAAACTAATAATCAATATTTCTGCATGCATTTCGATTACTTTATTAAAAAATAAATCAAAGTAATTTAGACATATTAAAAGCAGAAAAAGAGAATTTCTTTAGACAATCATGATTCAATTCAAACCATAAAAAATTACCAAGATATTACACCAAAAAATACAAAATATCTTTCAATTTATAAATTAATACCCTATATAAAACTCAATAAAATAATAATAAAAAAAAAAAAAACATGATAAAATTTTACAAAGGCTAATGAACAATTTTAATTCAGAGTGAAATGCATGTAACTTTAAAATAGTAGATATAAAGTACTTAACTGATTCATTAAGTACTAAATTATCAACACAATTAGCTATATTGGCTATCAGGTTACAAAATATTTACCAAGGAATCTTACTTTTAGTTTATACTACCTTAAAATGCTTAACTCCCCCACCCTTTATTTGTGAATATATCTGAATTAAGCATAAGACAGGAGTCAAGTTTTAGTTTAGTTTTTATTAACCTCACACTAGAAGCAACACAAGGGCTTATTGTTGACGGACCTCGTAATTTTGAGCCTCGGTCAAGTTATGAGGACGACACCCGAGCTGGCACTCCCCTCTCCTAAAGACAGGAGTCAAAAGTAACTTTGGAATCATATATTCCTTTGAAATGGTTTAGCAAGAATGATCTATATGTTCTATATTTCTATACTGACACTCATTATCTTTTACAAATCATAAATTGACAAGATAGAAAATATATATAGCATAAGTTATAAATGAATTTAAGTTAAACTATAGACAACAGATGCAGGAATTTTTTTTAAAAGAATGTCAGAAAAATACACTGATGAATAATGCCTAGATACAGTACCTGCTACTGAATAAACATTGTATAATTAGCAAATTTGATCAGAGGATCAAACATCCAACTACATTAATGACAATGCAAATAATTCACTCTAATATGAATTCGTAAGGCACTCCATTCTACTTCATTTATCTCGTGCCTTCATAATCAAAAAAATTCCTCCTTGTCTATTGAAGCCATATATTGCTTCTACAACAATTTTTTCTGGACAATTTACAACATAAATATGAATTAACTGTAGTATAAAGCAACATGAGGATCATTGGCAATGGATCTCCTAATTAGGAACCACAGTCAATAAACAATATACTACACTGAGTAGCCATCTGCTTTATTTCGTTTCGAGATTTTTTTTTTTTTTTTTCCTTTTACGTCACTCAAGTAATATGAGGGCTACTGATGGCTAACCTTGCAATTTGTAACCTTGGTACAGGGATGAAAATGACACCCAAACTGACCCTTCTCTCTTCCAAACTTCAACACCATGGCAAAATTAGGAGGGTTTGGGACCTTGACCAGATTTAACATGCATCAACCCCACTACATGGTGGGAGGTCTTCAGTGAAATCAGGCTTGAATCCACAACTCAACAGCACAATGCCAACCACAAGCTTGCAACCATGAACACCAGGCTACAGTAGCCATTATATGGGTTTGAGATCACCGCTATAAAGACTGGACTCTGACAAGTTTCTTTTACTAAATTTGAAGATTTTATAAGCTACATTTTTCAAATATTTGGCATAAAAAATTATTAATAATGTATAACAATTGTTAATTACCTTAATAAATAATACATGCAATTTTTAAAAATTTACAAATAAAACTAGCAATAAATCTTCATATTGTGCTCTCTATCATACATGAGCCAGCCATTCATTTAAACCAGAATGAAGTATAATATAAATTTGCTTAATATTCTTTAATTTCAAATAAAATAAAAGTTATTGTGTTATGAAGCATTATGTTATATGTGTGTGTGTTTCTATAATTCCAAAATACTTGGATACTTAAAAGTTTGCAACTTGAAATACAAATGTTCAATTAAGGATAATATCTAGGAATGTTTCACCTTCTTGAAATTTAAAATATCTTGTTATAATATTAGGACTGAAGATTTACTCAAATTCAATAGAATTAAAAAAATATTTCAATTTAATAACTTTCAGTTTTGAAGTTAATTGATCAAGATCATTTAATCTTTCTATGATCAACCTTAACGCACAAAATAAAACATTTTAAAAATTTATCTGAATGTATGCATTTATTTAAAAAAAAAATCAAAAATATTCATAGCTCCAGCAATTAATCAAAAGATAAATAAAATTACAACATCAGTATTATAAATAGAATGACAAAAATAAGTGACAAAAGACTAATAGGAACAAATGCAAAACGTTTATTGCAACTTATTCAATACCTTGAAATGCATTAGATTTTACTTTTGCACACTTTTTATATAAATTTTAATTAAAATTTAGTTTTACTATAATAAATCATAACTTTCCACAAGAATTCAAGAAAATTTCTACAGCATAGGTCACCAATCTTAAAAATATATACAAAATAAAAACGATCTTGGATTTTAAAAAAATAAATCAAGAAAAATTTACTTTAATTCATACATTAAAAATATATTTACTGATTTATTTGACAAAGTTCAAAAATTCTAATAACTAATAATTTAAGAATTTGTTCAAAGAAGTTAACCACAATCATGCATAGTCCATTAATTATAGAGTAAATGAAATAAACACAATTTTCGTGTTTCATAGATAAAAAAATTCAATTCTATAAAATGAGCCACATGCTTTTTTTTTTTCAAAACTTGTATTTCTAGTTGTATTAAATTATATACATTTTCTAAGATATATGCACATCTACCTTTAAATTAATACTCTTTCACTAGCCTAAAAATGCACATTTCTGCTAAAGAAGGAATTAGAGGGGAAAAAAAATTGTAATAAAAGATTTAACTAGAAGTTAAATCAAACACATCGTAATAATGAAAAATAAAGTCAAAAATACTTCTGTTTTTCCCAATTAACAATTTGAATTGATTTATAAACAATTATACAAATGTCAAAATATAATTCAAAATTTTGTACACATTGCAAAAGCATTTCATTTACTCCTTTAAGAATTCTAACTTTCTGTTTATATAAATAACTTTATAAGTCTACCAATAGCAATCCCTGCATTCGTATTTAATTCTATATTGTTATATAGAAGATTATAAAAATTAAATAATAGAAGGGGAATTATTTAATCATGTCACACTGAGAAGCATCACAAGGGCTTTTGAGAACAGAGCTCGTAATTTTGAACCTCCGTCAAGTAACGATGACATATTGAGTTCACACCTCCTTCTCCAAACTTCCACACAATGCTAATAGGAAGACTTGGGACCTTGACCAGATTTAATATGCATCAGTCACACTATATGGCAGATCTTTAATGACATCAGGGCTTGAACCCTTGTCGCAATGAAAACAATGCCAGCTGCAAATCCATGTACATGACCACTAGGGTACCAAAATTACATTAATAAGAGGGAGATGTGAAAGAGTGAATGTGGGTTTATGGTGCAACAGCCAAATCTGGCTATGCTGCACCAAACATTTGTTGTAAATGCCACAAGGAGAGATATACCAAACCCTCTGAAGATAAATTAAGCAATTGTTACAAATAATGTATTGAAAAAAGGATAAAAATACTATGATTTTAATGTGCAAAGCCAAAATTTCCATATGCTACATTAATCAATTGCAGAAACTAAATAATAAACCATAGCAAAATATTTTCTAATTCAACTGTAATATATGTCGATTGCTTTAATAATAAAAATCAAGTTACTAATTAAAGCAATTTTTTTTTAAATGAGATAAAATACTTTAGTAAAGAAATTATAAGAATCAGGATTATTTTCCAAATAACCTTAATGCATTCAGAACTTTTCCCTTTAGAACATTTACAGAATATTTCAGGGAACAAAAGAATTGAATTTAACTCACAACTCTACAGAAACAATTAGAACAATTAAGAACTACAGAAACAATTAGTAATTAACTTATCTATATGTAATAATTAAGTATCAGAAAGCAAGAACAGGCAAAATCCTATATAAATAACTATTTAGCATTCAGGATCTTATACTTCACAAAAAATTCAAAGATCGTCACTTTTTTTGCTCATTAAAAGTTACATTTAAATTGATGAATTATTTTAGAAATAGCTACAATTCACAAAATTATCAATGAAATAAAGAATCAAAAAAGACATAGGCAGTTTTCCAATTACACCTATTAACAAAGAGAAATATATAAAATTAAGATGCTTTGGTTTCAATACATAATATATGAACACAGAGCCAATGGTCGTTCGGCACTTCCCAGTAATAGCAGCAAACTGTATTGTGATACAATCTACC
>BMAW01046266.1:0-11463 GCA_019974015.1 Nephila pilipes | reverse complement strand
TAATGTGAGATATATCCTAAAATTTTGCAATTAGTAACTTATGCTATTTAAATACTCTTCATTGGCATCCTGATTCGAACCCATTACTCTGAGGAAGCAACTCTGGCTTCAAATTCCACTAGCTATCACGACCGCACGCCATGTAAACTTCTCCGCTCTCTTCAAAATTGTACCGCTGTGCATTTAGCATGGTCGTAATGCTACATGAAGTAAAGGCTTCTCTAAAAAGTGGAACCGTTATCTGGCGGACGCAATATTGCGGTGGATGACGTCACTAAAACGTTGTCAATGTAAACCAGATCGTGTGGTTTCCTAAAGAGTGTTGTATGTAATGAACATAAATAAATTTCCTAGATAGACTTGACACGGAAGACTAATGACTTCCACCACCGTAATATTACGGCCGACGGATAATGGCATCGCTTTTCTAGAAAGCCATACCTTAATGCATAACTCTCGCATCGACTACTTCCACCGTTGTGACATTTCTGTGGCTCTTGCCCCTAAGAATCAATCGAAATTGAAACAAAGATCAGAGTCATGATAGATACGTCATTCGCTGGCTTATCCAGAAGCAAAAATTAACACATAATTCGAAACTACAATATGTTGGAATGAAAAGTTTGCTAGGTCTTGGAATTCGGGAATTTGTGGTCTGATCAGTGTGGTCCTTAGGCAGACATTAAAATAATGTTTGGTAAAATGTTTGAATATTCTGATCAGTACCATAACAGGACGGTTACTCAATGCTAAAATCTTTAATTTTTGAGCCAATTTCATGAATTTAGTATAAAAATGTTTAACATACATTTATACTATACACAAAATGATTTTTAAGAAAATTCGTAATTTTTTGAGCTTATAAAAATGTTTCCCATTTTCAAGCATACATTTAAATTATAACATGTGATTTAAAATTTATAATATAGATTTTTAAGGAATATATACTAGTGCATTAAAAGAAAATGTAGATTTTGACTCATGGTTTGATAATTGAATAATTTAGAGAGGAAAGAAAGAATTGAACTAGCCACTGCCATTTTTTTCTGAAAAGAAAAAAAAAAAACTCTAAAAAAGTATTTTTGTTGTCAAATATTTAAACTAAGTTTTAAAATTGTGAAAACTCATTTGTGAAAATTCATTTATTACAGAATAAAAACGTTACTCTAAAATTCTGTGCCTTCAAGCAAAATTCGAGCAGTAATTTGAAAACTAATAAAAATTACCCTTAGAAAAAGGTTTTGAACTTCTTCAATACCTTTAGGTATAAGGTTATAAAAAGGAACAAAATTCTCAATTAATAAGAGACACAAGTGGTCCAATTGGAAGAAATTTTGTCGTAAATGATTAATAACAGGTCAAAATGATATATAAAGGTATACAGAAAAGTTGTACCCGTTTGTGAAGTGAAAGAAATAATACATTTGTCATACATTTAATAATATTTACAATACAACACAATCTACGTCGTTAATGAAGACGTCTTGCTATCGTGATTGGTAATTTGTAAATATCATGAGGCCATGTTAGCCTAGTAACCATGATCGCTGACTTGCTGCCGGCTTTTCGTCAATGAGTGGGTTCGTTCCCTGATGTCAATTAAGAACCGCCGTTTTGTATGGTTGATACATGTTATATCTGTATAAAGTCCAACGTACTCCCGGGGAAGATACCTGTCAGGTGTTTTCTTCGCCATTTGATCGAGGTTCAAAATTGAGTGGGTCGAGGTCCGTCTTCAATAGCTTTCATGTTTCTTCACAGTGCAATGTTAATAAATAATCGCATTAGTTGTAAATACCACTTTTGAAAGTTGTGTTGTTTTTAAATGGGACGAATTCATTAAGTGCTTGGTTGATATCTGCTGCAGTTTTTATTTCTTCGTAATAAATTTTATATCGAAATAAACCGAAGATAATTGGAGGCTGCCAAGTCCGAAGAGTATAATAGATTCTTAGATGGTTATAAAATTTCCAGCCTATAGCTCAGCGAATCTCTGAAGAGTTGCTAAAGAAGCATGGGATCTGGCATCATGATCCGGTATATTATGGTGCCTATCGAAACTCGACGGGTTTTTTTTTAAGTGCTTTGTTTAAATTATCCATTTCCTTACCGTATATCTATGAATTGGGCTTTTTAAATTCCTACTATTAGCTCACACTCTCTCTCTATATATACTATATCCTGTTCAAATTTTCAATCGTTAATAAAATACTTTTTATTCATCCACTCAAGTTCAAATACATTTTGTAAACTTGTTGTGGATGACACTTGATGTTAATACAGTTTTTCTAAATATTAATTCATTTAATTAAATTTAATTAGTGATAATATAATTTAGCCGAAACACTTGGCGTGATTTCAAAAATTGTTAAATTTGGCGATTTTTTTGGCTGAAGTATGCGAAGAGAATCAAGGTAGCCACATTTGGCAAAATGCCACCAAATAATTCCTGTCTCCAAGGGTGGTTGGGCTAAACTGCATTCCAACCATTTAATTTACCGGATGAATTAAGGTAAAAGCCAATACTTCTATTATGTCATTTGTCTTGCATTGGCAAAGTTGGTAGAGCGTCGGTGTAGAATCTTCAAGCCTTCGGATCGAATCTCGTATAAATTTTTTTTATTTGATTTTCAAATAATTACTATTAGTTTTATATGAGAAGAAAAAAATTTCTCTTATATAAGATATTTAATAGGATATAAATTTAGTAATAAGTACCGTCAGTGTCGAAGCGTGTAGATTGCTGGAAAATTGTTTTCTTTTTCCACTTAATATTGTGATTCTGTCATATGTATATACATATTTATATTAATTATAATTATTTAATAAAAAGTAACTCAAATAAAATTTCCTTTATTGAGCTAAGTAGGAATTGACTTTAAAAACATTTTATTTTTATTTTACTTGTGGTTAGTTTTAAAAATCATGTAATGTGTTGGTTCTTTGACGTCAGACCAAAATACACAGTACTCTCGTATTTTGGCTCAAACTCGACCTAGTTCTAGGTAAACGACGTACATTGTATCCCAATAAGATCATTTCCTTGCAACATTTTCGCTGGTAATCTACATTTTAACTCTAGATCTTTTCCGGCCTCCAAAAGTTTCCATTTTGTTCCGATGTGGGCATAAGACGACCTAATTAAGCATATTTCCCTCGCTTTTAACTCATAAAGCATCTATCTAGAATATTTACAGACCAGTCCTAGTAACGACGGAAATTATATTGTACAATAATATGTTTCACTTCACCAACGGAATGTCTAAAAGTAGTATTTTTGGAATTAAAATAATGCGGGTGCGACAGTCGAGTGGTCATGGTTGCTATCTCATAGCGGCGATGTTTCCATTAGGTCTTAGATTCACGTCCTTATATCACTAAAGAATAGTATTGTGACGGAACAGATACGCGTTAATTCTAATGAGGCTTCAAGTTTCCTCATTACTCGATCTTTTTTCAAACTTACGTGGTCCGTTGCCAGTAGTTCTTGTATTACTTGAAAGTATGACTCTCATAAAAAATCATCAATCAATCAAAATAGTGTTTTCTTTAATTAAGATATTTTTGTATCCTGTACCACACTAAGAAAACTTGGAAAAAAAAGGACTTAAGATATTTAATTTGTCTTAAAAGAAGAACTACATCATGAAAATAATTTCATTAATAATAATTGTAATAAATAAATTAATCACAGTTATATTTCTCTCTTTATCTGCCATTATAGTAATGAAGCAATCGGTCAAGCAAGTAGTCCGATAATTTAAAATGAACAAAAACCTCATTGCGTAAAATTTTCAAGTTTTTGTTTTATTCAAGAACTGTGTTTCTTAGAACCATAAAATTTACATTTTTTTTAAAAAAAAAATTAATGAAGGAAAATAATTGAATATCTGAAAAAAGAACGAGGAATATTTTTATTAAGATGACATCACCTGAAATTAAAAAAAAAAACAAAAATGGCACAAACTGACTATATAAATATACGTTCTCTTAAATGAAACATAGATTATCAGGATTTTTAAGAAGACATTGGAATTATTTGTGTGTGAACTTCATCAGTGGATAAATAATATTCCTTTAAAATGAGATGTTCCTAATTACTTAAAAAATAAACCTTAACCAAGCTCTAGATTTTTTTTTATTAAGTGTTATAACTCGCATTCTTTTAGAAATGAGAAGGATTAATTTTTATTTTGCTAAAATACAGTCGGATCTCATTTATGTGAGGTTTAGTAAAATGCGAGTCTCATTTACAAGTATTTTTACTATGGCCTCCTCATAGGTTGAATGGTTGTTGGAGCTCTTATATCTTACGGTCTTTAATTTCAAGGTGAAATGTTGTAGAGGGAACAGCTTCGGCCTGTTTCTTGCCCAGGAAATTACAAAAATAAATTAAAATTTAAAAAGACGTTGCCTCTTAAGAAATTTTAAATTAAAATATATTAAATTGAGAAAATTACCTGAGAATTTAAGAGGAAACATTAAAGAGATGCTATTGGTCGGAATTAGTTTTGTTTCCGAAGAAAAATTTAGGTGATTAGCCAATCGCGTTAACAGATTCTCGCCCTGGTGATTAACCAGAGAGGAAAAATTTTCCGTGCCATTTGGTAGTAGCTAACTATCTCATTGGTCGAGAGCGTTATCCCATGAGGAAGGAACGTTTATAGTACTTAACCTGGAAAATGAATAAGATTTTAAATTTGGAAAAATAAAAGTGGTAGTAATATGGGAGAAAAACAGGAAAATTAAAGTATATTAATTTAAAGTAAAATATTTCTTTGTCTATTAATGCAGCTGTTTACAGTTTATTCTTCAATTCTTTGGAGAGCCCTGTTGTCGATGGATTCAAGAGTTGCGAAAATTTCTCTTTAATGAAATTCCGAATGTCTTCATTTTTCATAACCAACTATCATTTAAAATCTGACAAAGCATCAGATTTTGTGCTCTTTCCAAAGAATTAATGTGCATTTTCGCTACGTGCCCCAAACTAGACTAGCTTAAATTAGAATAAGTCTTGTGGCCTCCTCGATAAGCAGTCTCTTGTGAAATTACACCTAGGTATTGTAGTGTCATAAATATTATTTTTCATTTTATGATATGCAGATTAATCTTTTGTTCGGATGACGTCACTACTTCATGTTAAAAGCAGATGTTTATGCCTTTTTTTATCTCCTGGACAGGTGAAAAAAAAACTAATCTTAACAATTGGCTGTTTGATTTTTATTTCAATTTTTCACACTCTATTTATATTAATGTTTTAAGTCGTGGTTCATTTATCCCGCTCTTTTGTGACCATGAGCCTCTACTGTTGCGCATTAACGGGTCAGAATAAAATTCGAAGAACATAATGTCATCAATTAAAAAATATATTGTTCATAAAAATGTTGCTTGAATTAAGTTAATATCTTCAAACGAATTATTACTATTAAATTTTTTATCTTTAATCCTCCAAAAAATATATGTATTTAACGATAAAATTTATTCAACTTTCAGACACGATAAGTTCAATACATGCAGAAAATTTACTTTAGCATAAACTCTTTTTTTTTTTAGTTGGAGAAAAAAAGTTAATAATCACCTTGAAAAGAATCATTATTATTTCCGCTTTATAAAATGTTTCAACTTTATTCTTAAGAGAGTTATATCTACTTAATGATAAAATTTATTCAAAATCCAAACGTGGTGTTTAAAATGTGATAATGACAGAAAGTTTTTGTGTAAGAACTTTCACTGATTTATTTTACATTGTTTTGTATAAACTTGAAAAAGGAAGGATAATAATCGCCTTGAAAGGAATCATTACTATTAAAATGTTTTATCTCTATCCTCAAGAATTTTATATCTATTGAATAATAATACATATTTAGCATCTATGTTTGATACTCGTATTGAAAATGTAATAAATGCAGAATGATTTTGTGTAAACTGTTTCAATTATTCAATTTTTCACTTTTTTTTTGTTTGTGTGTGTAGAGTGTAAACTTCAAAAAAAAAAGATAATCTTGAAATGAATTATTGCTATGAAAATGTTTCACCTCTATTCTTAAGAAAATTATACCTGTTCAATGAAAATTTATTCAGCATCCAGGCACGATATTTAAAATGCACTAAATGCAGAAGAAATTTGTGTGTAAAATTTTCTTATTCATGCTCTCTTTCTTTTTGTGTTTGAGTTTAAATTTGCAATAAGCATTACTTGAACAAATCATTACCATATTGAAATGTTTCACCTTTATCATCTAGAATTTTATATATATTGTATGATAAAATTTATTCAGTGGCTAGGCGTGATATTTAAAATATTAAAAATGTAGACAAATTTGTATATAACATATGTGTAAACTTGCTATTCGTGCTATTCGCGATTTTATCTTCATTTACCTTTGGGACTTTTTTGAGATTGATTGCATGAAATAATTTCTTCCAAACCAAAATGAAACGTGATTATGTTAATTAGACGCAGGTGGAAATAAAGTGAAATGATTCAGATATGTTAATATATAAGTAAAGTGAAATTTAGAGGAAAGTGAAAGTGTATTTAACTCTAACAAGAGGCTGATAATATCAAGAGCCAGATACTGGTTATTGTTGTCGCAGAGGACTTGTCGGAGAAACGCAATCCCCCCCTTAAGAGTTTGGTAAGAACATATTATATCAGTGATATTTAAATTTGTAGGCTAACCATTGAGTCCAAAGAGATGCATAGCCCATTATATTATAGTAATTGGTAAGTAAATATTTGAGTTGGATAGACTGGTGTGTCTTTGGAGAAGTTATTGATTCTTAGAGTTAGTTACATTAATTGAACTATGGCACAAGAGTTGGATAGAAATAATCATTCATTAATAACTCTTTAACTTTTTAAAAACTTTGTGTGTGTGTTAGTAATCTTGAAACGAATTATTACTATGAAAATGTTTCACCTTTATTCTCAAGCAAATTATACCTATTAAACAATACATTTTTTCAGCATCCAAGCACGATATTTAAAATGCAATAAATGTAGAATGATTTTGTGTAAATGTTTTTATTAATTTCTCTTTCTTTTCTTTTTCTTTCTGTACGTGTGAGCGTAAACTTGAAAAAAGAATATATAATCATTTTGAAACGAATCATTACTAATGAAATATTTCACAATTCGTTATCATCTAGAATTTTATATCTATTGCTTGATCAAATTTATTAGACACCTAGGTGCTATATTTAAAAGGCTATAAATGTCGCCAATTTGTGTGTGTGTGTGTGTGTGTAAACTCGTTCATTTTTTTTTTTTTTTCAATTTTATGTGTGTGTCAGTAAACTTGGGGAAAAAAGTAATCTAGAAACCAAATTATTACTATTATTGTGTTTCACCTTTATTCTCAAGAATTTTTGTATCCATTTAATGATAAAATATATTCAGCATCCAAGCACGATATTTGAAATGCAATAAATGCATAATGATTCTGTGTAAACCTTTCCATTCAATCATTTTTTGGTGAGAATCTAGCCTTCTTTAGGTGAATACGGACATCATGACCCCAAAGCACCCAGTGATCTTTTTCTTTCCCATGGGGTTTACTATCTTTGGTAAACACGGGTGACGTACCCTCGGTTTACCCTATCGATCCTTTTCTATTTTCGACCCTCCTTCTTGCCAACCAATTTTTGTCTTTTTTTGAATTTTTTCTCATCTAAACCACAGTCAAATCTAATTTTGCGCCGCATAGCCTCGTCTGGCTCTTGCTCCAATAACCTTCACATTTACTCACTCAATCAAACAATCATTTTTCTTTGCTTTCGTGTGTGTGTGTGTGCATATAAGTTTGGAAAAAAAAGACAATCTTGAAACGAATCATTACTTTCAAAATGTTTTATCTTTATCCTCAAATATTTTATATCTATTGCATGGTAAAATTATTCAGCATTTAAGAGTGCTGTTTTAAATTCTATAAGTGCAAACAATTTTATTTTGTGTGTGTAAACTCTTTCACCCATACTTTTTTTCCATTTTGTGTGTGTGTGTGTGTGTAAACATGGAAAAAAAGATAATTATCTTGAAACGAATCATTACTATTAAAGTGTCTCGTCTTTATCCTCCTGAAATTTATATCTATTGAATGATCAAATACATTCAGCAACCAGGCACGATATTTAAAATGCAATTAAGTGTAGACAAATTGTTTTTGATCGAGCTGTTGCGACCCCTAATCCAATAGTTAACAATAACAATCATCTAAGCGAACTCCATCGTAACCATCCCTGTATCTGCCAAAACCAACCCTAATACTTATTCACGACACACGAACAAAGAATACGACACGAACAGATGTCGTAGAGAATAATTCCATTATTGAGGACCTCTAACAATAATTGCTTCTGCGGGCTGACGACCCAGGTTCTAAGACACCAGGTACTCAAGCCCAGCTGGCATGCTTCTCACAGCTAATCCCACACATGTCCACCCTCCAGTGACACACAACATTCCTTCCCTAAGAAACGAATGACAAACAAAATGGTTCCCTTTGGTAAATAGCCTTCTCCTAACAAGCCATACGTCTTCCATAATTTATGAAGCTAGTGGACGGCCATTTAATTACGACAAGTGCATTTGCTAAGAAAAGCTACTGTTAATTCCATCAACGTCTCTTCTATAGGCACAGAATTGCTTTGTTTACTTAGTTTTTGCCACGCTTCTGTCCTTAATGAGTTGATAGCGGGTCATACATTACCAGAACGTTGATGTTCTTGCCAGAGAAATGTTGTTGTTTTTTTTGTAGTTCTTTTTTTCGAAAATATATATCAGCTGATTGCCAATTTCGTTAGCATAGTGATGGAAATGTGTATAAATGATGTTTATGTCTTTTTAAGAACGCATCAATATCTATTTGTGTTTGAGAATTATTTTTTTTTATCGTTTATTGTGCTATAAATTAAATTGGGAAACGGCAGGGTTTTTTTTTCTTTTTCTTTTTCTTCCTTCTCTTTTATTCGTTGAGATGAAAGAATGTTGAGTTGAGTGGATAACAATATTAGAAAGGAAAGCTGACTACATGGATGATAGATTTTTTTTTTTTGTTTCGCTTCAATAAATTACTTTTTATATTTATTGGGAAAACATATGTTTAAATAGGTATGAAATTATTTTCTCTTGATCTAATTTAATTCTCTAAATTCTAATTCTTTGATATATTATTTTGAATGATTTATTACATTTTTTAAGCTCAAGCAAATAAATAGGGTTTTTTTTTTTTTTTTTTTTTTTTCCCGCTTCTCTGATAGTTTTAGTGAAAGTGGGTTTTGATAGGTATTTGTTTTCAAATAATAATATTAAATCAGCAATGGATATTAATTTTCTGAATATAATTTTTCTGTTTATCTAACACAAATTGCTTATGTATAAAACATCTCAAAAGGCTTATGTTACAGTAAAAAAAAATAACTTCGATATTTTATATTATCTTTTTTTCCTATGGTATATTAAACTTTGCTTATAGTCTACAAAAAATTTATTTGTTTAAAAAAATATTTTATATTAATACTTAATCCATACGTCATTTAATCCAGATAGTGTAGGTTTGAACGAAATTTTGATTCCTAATAAATTGGATAAATACCTCAAACATTTACACATCAACTATGTAAGTAAAGATTTTTTTTCGTTTATAATGTTAGAAACATCTGTTTTCTTTTATATCTGTTATCTTTAAGAGTTCTATAATCCTGAAGAAAAACAGGAGGAGGAAAGAATTGTATTTAATCCCGGAAAAATATTATTCACATTTATGTTTTAAAACATAGAAGATTCTATTTTCGCTTAAAATGTAAAAGAATTTAAACAATATCAAAAGAAAAAGATTTTCAATTTTAGATAGAACATTGTAAAAATTTTAAACAATATCATAAAAAAATATTTTCACTCTGAACTTGAATAAGATTGTTTTCAATGGTGACCTCTAGAACTTATTTGAAAAGGAATAGAGTTTCAATCGAAACTGCGTTTAATTTGGTATTCTACTGGGCTAGTTCAAAAAGTACTTGTTTTTGATGACAGATGACATTGCTAGAATAGACCATTATTACCATTGCGGGCAATCATCAGTTAAAAGGCGTCAAAACAAGTGTGACATTCATTATTAGCTTAATCTCCGTTTGCTACCAAATCAACATTTGGTTGATGCCGCGACGAGTAGTTGTCGTCCTTTTGCGTCACACTGTTGCCATTATTGAAACAAAGTTTCATTATTTTACTCAGGAAACCAAGCAAAGTAGTCAAAACAATGGTTTGCTTCCGTTGAATTTGTTCCAAAGAAGGCGAAGATTATCTCATCGGCTGTAAAATTTATGGAAACGATTTTTGGAATGCGATATGTCCTGCTTGGGGATTCCTTAGAAAAAAATAAGGGGAAACAATCTTATACCCCATTGCCCAATCCTAACACGAGTACTTTTTGAACACCTTTGTAGTGGGAAATTATGAATGATTAACTGAATAGAATAAATTTGTAAGTAGCATTTTTATAAAGAACTATACAAGGAAGGTAACATGTTTTTCTTAACTTATAAAATTACTTGTTTTTAACATATCTTTCGAATAATAATGACAAATTCATTTGAAATTCAATGGAACTCACAGAATTATTTTGAGAAATACTTATCGAAAATTCCTAAGCAATTATTTAATTTAAAAAGTAAAGTGCCAAGTACTGTTACTTAGTTTTATTTTCATTAATGATAAAAAGAGAAAGAAATTTTGCTCAAATTTTTTCTCTCTTAGCAACAGTTTTTTTTTTTTTTTTTTAAAAAAAAAAAAGGAAAAGAAAAACTTTCGCATTCTAATAATAACGTATCGAATAAATTACCGAGAACATACAATTATGTCAATCGCATTATTGAATGTTCCCGAAGTTATTTTTCCTCTATTTTTCTCTTTTTCACAATTACATTAAAAATATCCGATAGCGTACTACAATCAATAAAAAAAAAACATTCAACAGTATAAAAAGATCCACTTTGCCATTCTTTATAAATGTGAATAGGTTCTCTGCAAAAACGTTAATAATATTAATACATTTCATTATGGATTAGCTGAACTAGCGCTTTCAATGGGGGCCAAAAGCATTTTTAAAAAGTCGAAAAACAAAAACATAAAATTAAGAGAACCGTTCAAAACGTGAAGACAATAATGAAATTAAGTAATATAATGCAATGTCTTGCACACGTATCGTAAAATTTATGTAATGTTCAGCGAAAACTTTTTGAAAGCAAAAATAGGGAGAGAAAAAGAGATAATAAAAGTGGCGGTGAAAGGGCGAACGAAATTTTATTTATTTCAAAGACCTTACATGCCATCCTAAAGAGATATTCATTTTCTTTTTTTTTTTTTTTTTTACTTACGGTTTTTAGCTCTTAACAGCTAATGCTTGCTTAAAAGCTCCCAAATAGAACGATTCATCAAAGGACCTAATGGAACTTTTTTATGGG
>BMAW01046258.1:0-10387 GCA_019974015.1 Nephila pilipes | reverse complement strand
TAACAAAAGTTGCTTCACTCAAAATGCTGTAATTCACAAACTAATGATCCGACAGCTGTCAAATTTATACATGCATCTTTTGAGGGTTAGGGCTAACTAAAAAACATATGAATTTAAATCTAGTAGCGCCATCTATGTGTCAGGCTGGGGACTTTTCAATTGACCTGTTGTGTTAATGTTGAAATCATTTCGCGATGCAATGGAAAAAAGGTTAAAAGGAGGACCTTCATGTTGGAAATTGGTTCAGCAGTTCCAGAATACCATTCATAATTGTTTTGAGATGTATGTATTGTTGGATTGTAGTATAGTAGTTGTTGATATCCATAAAAGGGTGTGACTAACAGCTCAATATATGAGAAAGGGCAACAGTCAATTGGAACAATTACACGAGAGAAGTTTGTTCTCTATATCAAACACAGAGATTTAATATAGATAAGTAGGTAGTCCCTGTAAAATTTAAGTATTATTTAATTTATTGGTATGTTAATTTTATTTTTGTATTTCAAAGTAATGCTTTATCATGTTGGTGATGTCTTTGATGTAACATATCAGTTGCTGGACGATTTACTGTCATGGTCCATAATTGTTGCTTGGCTGGGGGCCACTATTGCAGGGAAGCACCAAAATTTATTTCCACTACGTTTTAATTGTATAATTCAATAAAAGTGTTACCATTACTTAATGCTTTCCTAATAATTATGAGGTATATAAGGCATCAAACAATATTGTAATATCTTATACATCTTATATTTTATAGGTTATCGTAATGCATTTCGTAAATCTTCTTAGTTAGTGTTGAATGTTTTGAAATTTTTTTCCTTATAATGAAATTTTTATAATTTTATTTTTTTAGGAGAGAGATGTATCGTTGTCAGAACCTTTTGTTTTCAAAGCACCTTCAATTTCATCTCATAATGTTAGCAATATAATTAACAAAAAATTAAAGCAGTCAGAGGTAAAAATTTATTTTAGTTTAAAATAGTTTTTTTTATAGTTTTAATATAGATAAGTATATTTATTTTAGATTTAGTTTGATGTGTGAATTTCAATTTTCTGTACAGTTTTGTAAATAAATAACTTGAAGAGTAAAATTCTATATATTTATAATTTTATTGAAAATTTATTTGTATTTTCTAAGTGTACAGGGCTTTCAGATTTGATTATACATGTCAGTGATTTTAAAATTATGATAGATGTATCATTAAGGGTATGATGTTCAGAGAGTATATCAATGTCTCTTAAAAAAGAATTGCATTTATTTGGTTATTTTATATATTTATGTAAATGAGGCACTGGAATTGCATTTAATTCTTAATATATAATGTATATAATGTAATGAATCTGATTTATCACCTTTTTTTCTTAATTGGCTACTTTTTAATGCCTGTCAAATAATTTAACAAATGCTGTTAATGAAGGTAAAATTTATTTTTGAAATCGGATGAATTCTTTTGTATCAAAATATCTTACGTCCTTGTAAAGATTTATGAAGGAAATGACATGTTTTTGTGAAAAAATTAGTTAAATCGAACAAAACATGACAAAGAAAAAACGAAGAAAAAAAATTACATTACGAAATTAACTAGCGAAATAATAACGAATGAAATAAAATAGTATGAACGAATTAATAACAAATTAAAAAATAAGAAGACAAAGACCTTTCTCTGTTTAACATCCCAACTTAACAAATATTCCCTTTTTATATCCATTTCTTACATCTAATTGGATCAACCTCTATTACATCAAAAGTGGACTTTATTAGAAACAAAACTACATACTTTGCCTCCTTTCAACTATATATAATTTTTCTATATTATATATCATGGTAATAAAAGGAAGGTCTTAAAATGTCTTTCTCTGCTATCAGTTAGACAAGATTAAATTTTTTTTAAAAATAAGATATAGTTATTAAAATCTGTCATATATTCAATTTATCCCATTGTTACAAAATAGGCTTCTGTCTCAGCAAAAAAATATTTTTATGATTTTCGAATAAATGTATTTTTGTTTAATTTTCTCTGCATTTTTAAACATTGCAAATAATCTGTTATTATATCTGCATAATTATGTTAACACATGGATCAATAAGTCCCGAGACTGTGCGGTTGTTTTTTTGCGATTTCCTCCTTCAAACGCACCAGCAAGTCAATATAATAATCATTGTTGATCGATTTACCTTTTTCGAGGTAGTCAATGAAAATCACGCCATGCGTATCCCAAAAAACTGACGCCATGACTTTGCCAGCTGACTGCTGCGTTTTCGGACGGCTTTCGCCAGCTGTGCGCCACTCAGATGACTGCCGCTTCGACTCTGGAGTGTAGTGATGTATCCATGTTTCGTCCATGGTCACATAACGACGCAAGAAATCTTTTTTGTTGCGAGTAAATAGCGATAAACAGCTTTCTGAATCATCGACTCGTTGCTGTTTTTGTTCCATCGAAAGCAATCGCGGCACCCACTTGGAAAAAACCTTTTTCATGCTCAATTTTTCATGAAGGATAGTAAATACACTTCCATATGATATCTGTGTCATCTCAGCAATCTCACAGAGCTTCACTTTACGATCTTTCATTATAATTTTTGTCACTTCACTCACTACATTTTCCGTGTAACGGCTTCCAGGTTCCACCCGAAGCTGCCTACACATTTGTGTCGGCACGAAGTTAAATCGGGTAAACCAATCGACAAATTGTTGCTTTTGATGGACAAGAGTCCGTAACATTTTCAATCCATTGTTTCGCTTTGCACGGTAAGCTTTACCACAACAATGTTTTATCAGAACACGAAACTCGGTTTTTTCCATTTTTTAAACAAACTACAAAACGACTTTACTCCAACCTCGATAACTCAGCTGTTTCTGGTCTGATCGACTTAAACTTTTGACACGTTTCAAGCAAAGGTTAGTACTCTAGAAAGACCTGGTTACTGGTTTACTTCGAGCGCCATCTCTGGGTTAGTCTCGGAACTTATTGATCCATGTGTTATTGTTTAATTTTTTTCTTGTTGGAATCTTGACTGTTTTGCAACCGAGATTTAATAACAAAATCAACATCAGAAATAAATTTGCTATGGAAGGTTCTATTTGTAAAATAAGGCATTATTAAATATTTAATCAGTGAAATTGAGAAGAATTAGAGAATAAAAGGATATAAGGGTGGGATTCCTAAATTAAGGAAAGTGTCTTCAGGCTTGAGTGGGGTACTTCAGTAACCAGAAGAACAATTTTGAGGTCCCGACAAAGCTGAGAGGAAGGGCGAAGAAGAAGAGACTAGATCTATGAACAACTGTACATAATCATATGTGGTATTAATTAGTTATATCTGCTATTTGCAATTTCTACCTGTTCATTAAAAGGAAAAAAGCATTAAATATGGAAGAGGTACATTGTTTTGGATAATAGAAAAACATACAGTATTGTATAGATAGGAAAGATAAGTATGTTGAAGAGGATTAAATCTATTTGCAATAAGTTTTCATTGAAGCATATTTTTCATACTAATTCCATTATTTAATTGCCACATCCCATAAATTTCAGTAATGGGAGAAATAACAATCTACTGTAAAATATTCTTAATAAACTTCTTTAATGTGCAAACTTTACAGAAGGGAGATGTCATAGTTCCTCTCATCGTGATTTTAGTCAGTGACTTAAAAACTAGCAATAAGAATAAAAACTCTACTATCTGGTTTGGAGGGAATTTCTTTCTAACTCAATTAGCATTCATTTCAAATTTCCCTGAAGGTTATCACCATATCTCAAAGCTTGATAAAAGTACAGTGATTGAAATAATTATTTTGTCTGGGTGTTTAAAGTATTTGTTTTGTTGAATCTGATAATTTTCAATGTATTATTGAGTTACAAAGCAATGAAATATTTTCGTAAGAATGTTGTTTAGCTTTTTAACTGAAAAAAAGGTTTATGTAAAGAATGCTATATTCAACTTTTTTTTTTATAAGTAATTTTACTTTCAGTATTAGGAAAAAATTATTTCTTTGTGTTCTTTTTATCAAATCTACAGAATGTAATTAGATGTAATATATTAATTGTAATTTTTTTGTTCATACTACAGTTCAAAGCAAAAAAGAAATCTCAGAGTATTTTTGCCCAATTAGTAGAAAAGACCAATATTGCAAATTCAAACACATGTAGTAAGTTACATATTTCTGTAATATTAATTTTATATATGTATTTATATGGGTCATATTTTTATCTCAATATGTCATGTTTTTATATGCAGTGGTTTGTTACCATATTTTTTTAAAAATAAGTACTAATTTTTGAAATGTCAGAAGGAAAACTATGAAGCAAGTTTCTTGAATCATTACTTTAGAACCATTTGTATTCTACTCTTTACCTTCTTGCTTACACAATGAAATATTGCTCAAAAATATCTTCTTGAATGTCCAAATAGATTTTTTCTTCAATTTGGTACTATTGTTAAAACTTTTGATATATATTTAATAATAATTAAAAATAAATTTACAAAATCAGTTATGTATTTTTAATTAAATAAAGCTTTTTGTATAACTTGAGTAACTCTAATAGGTAAAACTTAAAATATTGATGTCTTAAAGTCAAAGGCTTCATATGAGAAAATTGGACATCAAATATCAAGGTACATAAAAACTATTTCACAGTATTACCTTTTGCATTTTCTCCTTGCCTTTTTTATATATGATGGGTTGCTAAGCTAATGGATTTAATTGTAATTTTGACTGCAATTAAATTTTCTACTGTGGTTGAAAGAGTCTTTATGAAAAAATTTCATTTGTAATGTTTAAAATGAGTCATGGCATTATTGTAAGGTTATTTCAATTTTGGGAAAGGATATTTGTCATGTATTTTGTGTCAAAGAATAAGTATTTTTTTTTTATTGTTCTGCAATTTTATGTCAGTAAATAGAACACTGTTAATACTAATATCTTTGTTTATTATTATGTTAACACACATTTTTGAAAATAGATATTTGCTTGAATGTAAAATCAAAATTTGTTTAAATAAACAGTATTAGATAATTAGTATAGTTTAAAATGAATATTTTTTAAAGAAATATTTAAATTACATTATGGGAATTGTCCTAAAATGTTTGTGAGACATAAATATAGTTTTAAATTGTATGTATGAATCTTAATATTTTTATCTTTTATGTTTATTTCAGTTCCAAATTCAAGTTTAAAGTGTTCCATTGTAGATGGAAGTGGTCTTTCAAATGATGAGCAAGATAGTGAATTAAAAAAAATTCACGAAGAGAATCTAGCTAAAATTTCAGCTATGTCTAAAGAAGAAATTTTGCACCATCAAAATCAAATAAAGAAGCATTTAGGTAATTAAATGATGTAATTATTTATAAGAATATATTATATATTTTTATGTTTTCCAACCTTTGAAGAAAATGAAAATTTTTCTCCTTTATTATGTAGATCCTTCTATTATCAAATTCATTCTAAGCAAATGTAATAAAAGTATGAATTCAACACTGCGTAAGTATTTAATACCGATTTTTTATAAGTAACTTTTTCTTTCCCTTTTATTGAAGTAGTTGTTACAATTATTTCCTTAAAATGAACTTATCTTTACTTTGACTTCTTATACTGAATGACATTTATCATTATTAGTTATTAAATATATTTATATCTTTTTCAGAATCAAATAAAGATTGTACTTATAATAGTTTATTCTTAGTTACTGGGGATAATGAATTTCCTGATAAAATTTTGAAAAAGGAAGGTAAAGCTGATTGTGATGCTCTTATACTTGAAAAAGCATTTGAATCTGAAAAGAATAATTATAGCCAGGAGGAAGTACCTTCTAAATTCAGTTGTATGAAGCAAAATATAGGTGAGTATAATGCTAATTTTACAAAGTTTGTGCATTTTACTCTTATACTTGAACTTTTCTTTTGGTTATGATTTTGTAATTTTTCAAAGTAATATTTTTATTATTTTATCTATTCTGTTGCAATCATAGTTGAATAAATTCTTATTTGCTTGAAAACTTAGAAATGAAAGATAATTATGGATTGTAATATTAATTATTAGGATTAAGTAATATATATATATATATTTATAAAATTCTGAAATAATTAAAATTCCTAATTATGATGTTCATCAAATTATAATTTTAAAAAAACGTTATGTTAATATAAAATTAAATTGTTTCCTTTCTGAAGTTACTTGTGTAATGTCAACATAATGCATGAATTTATTCCAAACAATTCCTGTATGACCTTTGCAAAGCTGCCGAGATATAATTATAGAGAATAAAAAGCACTAGATTAAAAAAATTTAAGTAGCTTATATCCTTGGTGATTACATCTCCATTCAAATATTTCTGAGAAGCTTAAATGCATAGAAACTATTTTGCTCAGATTTATTCCTTCAACATTTTTACAGGAAAAAAAAAAAACTCAGATCAAAAGATTTCGCCAAATAATCACCATATCAACAGCAGTAAAAGAAATACAAGTTATAAACTATTGTTTCAATTCAATGATTGATTAATTTTTCACAACATTGTTTAAGTTCATTAAGATTTGTGAACATGATTTTTTCGGTACTTTCTATGAAATTCATTTTAAATTGTGATTACTGATTGACTTCATATAAAGGTTAGCATATAAATTTTTTTTCTGCTGTTCTCCTATCATTTTTATTTTTTTTCAAGTGGGTTTCATAGTATCACATCAAACTCAATTATTCATTAATTAAAAAACTCCCTCCCTTCACATTTATACATTATTTGTCTTTGTACTTTGAAGATGCATATTTTTGAAAGCAGATATTTTCAAAATCACTTAGTAATTTTTTACAAAAATGATGTTGTAACTATTCATGTGACCTTAAAAAAAATCTAATAGCTAAAGATTCTGTGGATACCTTTATTTTGGTTCTGAGAATAGTATTAATTATTTAATCATTATTTCAATAATCTTATCTTATTAATGCAATTTTTGCTTTATTGGTGTACTCTGTGTAACATTAGCTCAGTATTAAGTTTTGAATTATGAATTTTAGCTTATTTTGCAATAATAATTGTACTCAATTTTGTTATTAATCCCACTAAACATGTTAGTCTCCGATGTTTAAATTATTTTAAAATTTATCTCTCATTTTACTTTTAACAGAATGGCTATACAGTTAATTTTACTCAGACATTTTTTATATTGTCTGAAGATACTGAAAATTTTCTTTCATGTATTTTTATTCATATCTCTGAAAGATTGAGACAGTTTGTGCTATTATTTAAATCTAAATTAGATTTCAAAAATGTATCTTGCAAATTTGATTTTCCTTCAGCTAAATATTTGTTAATTTAATTGATTAAAATTACTGAGTAGACTTTTTTTTAATTTTAATATTGTGTTTGACTGCTTGAGAAAGACTGGTTTGCATACATAAATTTAAATTCTGGATTTTTATTCTTCAAATTTTGGTTGTAATATTTGTTAAATATGTTAAAATATGTTATTATCCCTGAATAAATATTCACAGTGATTTGATATTTTGGAGATTTATTTTGACTTTTCTTTATAAAATTTTTATTTAAGTAATCAATTTTACACATTCATTAATTCTACAATTTCAAGATTATTTTTTTAAAAAAAATAACTTTAAATACTTTTTTAGATATTCCATTAGAAACAAAAGAATTACTGAAGAGTTGTAATAAAGGCAATTGGAGGAACATGAATAAAATAGAGAAAGAGAAATTGGAGTGGATATCTGATTTACCAAAAGCAAATCCTGTTGATTTGAAGGTTTTCTCATAAATGCATATTTGTGTTATGTACTTTATTTTTTATATTATGATTTCTAGTTATTATATTATAACAAACAATCTTCAAGAGATTTTATTTTCGCTTATCATTCACAAACAAATATTTTATGTACATTGATTTGTTTTGTGAAAATTCTTGGTATTGTCATATGTATAAATTAAGAGGCATTTTCAGATTAAGTAAAGTATAAAAAAAAAAAAAAAAAAAAAAAAAAAGAAATAAAACTCAAAATTCTATTCTAATAAAATTAGATAATGCCCTAAAAATGTAAGTAAGATATGGATTGATTATGTTTAGTTACATGGCTGTTCAATTAGGGGTGTCACAGTTATATTTAACTTCGAACCAAACAATGGGTTTGAAATTTTAGTCTCTAATTAAATTTTAAAATTAATTTTTGTGTGTGTTCTTCCTGTTCCAATAATTTAAAAAAACTTATATTTCTGTTAATTTATGATGGCATCACTATCTGCATTGCTTTTAACCTTTATATTTTTTATGAAATTTTGTTCTTAAAATTTAAATTGTTTTCTAAAGCACTGTTCACATCACTACTTGGGATAAAAATGGGTACAGACTAATTTTTCATTCAGTAATTTTATCAGCATTATAGCTCCACCAATTCAAATTGACTCTTATTTCTCAGACTAGTCGTTTTAAGTTTTTCTCGGTTTTTAACGTTCTTTCTTTGGTAAACATCTACTAAACAGTTTACATGGCCCAAATACATTCTGATTCCTTTAAAATCTATAAATTTAAATTTGAAATTTTCATAATGAATAAACATTATGATTTAATTTCCTTAATTAAAATGGATGCAGCAACAGCCTAGTGGTCATGGTCGCAGACTCGAAATTGTTGGGTTTCTTTGAGACCTGGTTCGAGCCTTGATGCCACTTAAGACCCTCAGTGTAGCCTGGGCTGATTCACGTTAAATCTCTCATGGCTCAAAGTCCTCCTGTTGGTATGGTGTGGACATTAGGAGAGGGGTTGCCAGTTTAGTTGTTGTCCTCATCATTTGACCAAGATTCAAAATTACGTAATTTATTGCCATTAGACCTTGATAAAAATGTACTTCTAAAATGAATGTACTGCTTTATTGACGTCACACTAGCAATAATATTGCTAGTGTGTATCTATACTATATATTGTATCTATAAAGCCAATCAATCCTTAATTAAAATGTAGAAGTAAATGGTCCTAGAGAACCATAAGAACTCCATAAATGTCCTGACTTTGCTTGTGGATATATATACTTTCATTAATCAAACATTTGAGAGTTCTCTACATTTAAAAAATTGTTAAGTTTCCATATTTTTTCTTTAGAATAACTGTTTTAAGAATCTATTAAGTTGTAGTTGTAGTTAATTTATTTAAAAAAATTATGAATGAAAATTGCATTTTGCATACTTTTTGAAAAATTGAATCTCACTAAATATTAAATTCATGGTTTTTTAAAATTTGAGAAATTCTTAGTTATTTTCCCTGAAACATTTTACCTTTACTCTATTTAGACTGGTTTTACTGCTCGTTTTGATTTTGAGGGAAAATTATTGACTCGTGATATAGAGACTCCTACATATAAAGGATTGCATCATCATGGAAATGAACCTGAAGTTAGTAAATGTTTTTACAATTTTTTCTTTTCTTTTCTTTTTTTTTTAAATTAAAAAGTCTATTAAGGTTCTCATTAAAAAGAACTACTTAACTTTTCTGAGTACACGTGTAAAATACTATCCACCATTTTCACTAAAAACTTGAAAATTGTTACTAAATGATGATGTATTTGGTGTATTTGGATTGGAAATGATTGGTATGAATTCGAATGGAATTGTGTCAACTTTCATGGTTGAAGGGATTTTATGCAAGTACATTTTTTGATGTGTTATCTGATGAAAAAGTGTGATGAAAAGTGTTTAGTGTGTTATTTTTAATGAACTGAATTTAGTTAACAGGTCAATTGAAAAGTCCCCGACCTGACACAGATGGCACTACTAGAATTAAATCCATATGTTTTTTAGTTAGCCTTAACCCTCAAAAGATGCGTGTATAAATTTGACAGCTGTCGGATCATTAGTTTGTGAATTACAACATTTTGAGTGAAGCAACTTTTGTTATTGTGAAAAAAATGGATAAAAAGGAATTTCGTGTGTTGATAAAATATTACTTTTTGAAGGGAAAAAACACAGTTGAAGCAAAAACTTGGCTTGATGCCGAGTTTCCGGACACTGCCTCAGGAAAATCAACCATCAAGGATTGGTATGCTAAGTTTAGACGTGGTGAAATGAGCACCGAAGACGGTGAACGCAGTGGATGCCCAAAAGAGGTTGTTACCGACGAAAACATTAAAAAAATCTGCAAAATGATTTTGAATGACCGTAAATTGAAATTGAAGGAAATAGCAGACACTCTAAAGATATCAACTGAGCGTGTACATCATGTTCACGAATATTTGGGTATGAGAAAGCTCTGTGCAAAGTGGGTGCCGCGCGAGCTCACTTTTGACCAAAAACAACGACGAGTTGATGATTCGGAGCAGTGTTTGAAGATGATCAAGCGTAATAAACCCGAGTTTCTGCGTCGATATGTGACAATGGATGAAACATGG
>BMAW01046257.1:0-16653 GCA_019974015.1 Nephila pilipes | reverse complement strand
AAATTGTATTATCCTTCTCCACAAGTGTCTCAAAATCCTTTTCCACACTTGCGTATAAACAACCAGGTTGTTACAACGCAGGAAGCATAATATTTTAATTAAAATTGTCAAATTTTTCACGTAAACAATCCAAATGTTTTTGTGTGTGATAAAAATTATCAAAAGATAATACCAACTATTATTGATACTGGATCTAATATTTCTGCAACACCGCAGTCTTTTTTTAAAAATGTTCAAATGCCGAAGAATTGTAAAATTATCGAAATTCAAATTAAAAATGGATACATTTTATCAGTTAAATTAGTAAAGTAGAATTGCTGCCAAAGTGACTTAGCATAGAGCGGGTAGACACTCCCTGAATGTTAGAGTTAAAAGTTACTCGTCTACATTAGCGTAATTTGCAATTTCTAGGACAGAATTAAATATTGCTTCGAAATTTCCAGTTAAATAGAGGAGGGGCACAGAATTCTTCTCAGCAAAGCATCCTCCATCATAACACATTAATTGGCCTCAACTACAAGCACAAAATTGAAAAACTTAATTAGAATCATGTCAAGCTAGTCCGTATCATAATACACTGCTGGCCATTAAAATTGCAACACCATGAAGGAATGCAAATTCAAAACAGATATATACTGTACATAAACAGTATGACATGAAGACAAAATCATTAAATTTGCAAGCAGTTTACAGGGGTTCAAAATAAGAAGAAACAGCTGCCACCCCTTGAAGCTAAAACGATCCCTACCGGATATGGTATGGAGTCAAACTCTGCTTGGATGACAGAAACAGGCAACTTTTCCATACTGCGTTTCAAATCAATGCCAAACTTCATCGAGTATATGAGCTGGAGAGGGAGGGAGGGTCAGTCTCTCAGAAACCCGTGACCAAATGTTTTCTAGTGTTGACAGATCTGTGGACATGCAGGCCAGGGCAACAATGGAATACTATAAGTAACGAGGATGGTCATAACAGGATGTGCAACATGTGGCTTTGCATTATCATGTTGGAAGACGCCATTTGTCAGTCCTCGAAGATAGGGCACAATCATTGGATGCAAGATGTAATATATATGTACCTTTTTCGTTCAACTTACTGTCGATACGAACCAGAGATGTACGTGTCGTGTACCCACTGGCTGCCCAAACCATCATACTAGGAATAGGGCCTCTATGCCAATAACGAACACAAGCAGGCGATGAGCGGTCTTCTCGGAGCCTCCCGACATACGTTCCATCAGAATACTTCATGCAGATTCAGAATTCGTCTGAAAAGACCACATTGTACCCCTCCTGTATCCAGCTTTGACATTCAGGGCACCACAGTCTCCGTCTGCAAACGTCGTCGCTCCGTACGAATTTATACTGGGCGTACTACAAACATGTCCATTTCCTGACTAATGGTTCGTGAAGTGGTTGTGTGGTTTTGCAGGGCCGATCTCATAATATGTCTATCCTCTCGGGCGTTATTTATGGGAGGATGTGAAGATTCTACATGACGTTCAATATGGCCCTCAGCAACCCATTAATTCCATATTTGCACTACAATGGTTGGATATCAACCAGTGAGATGGGCAATATCAAGGAATAATAATCCTCACTCTCGATGGGCAGCAATTCTGTCTCTATCGAATTCCAACTCTTAATCGTAAGCATTTATTATTCTTATTCGAGGCACAACACGATATTCTGCGCAAACTAAGACCTCACAGGGAAATCAGGATTGACACACTGCCCTGGGCGTCTCCAAACACGTATTTGATGATCGTCGGGACACAGTTGGAAGCGGGATTTGTCGCTAAACACTATACGACCCCAGTCAGTATCATTCGAACCTGATCAAACCAAGCACCACTGTAATCTGGCTCGACATTGTGTGGCAGATGTTGTAGCGGTCGGTACGAGCGTAGATTTCACTCTATCAGTCGTATGTGAAGGGTTTTGGTGGACACTCGAATACAGGTCGCACGTCTGAGGGTTGATAACGATGAATCAGGCGCTGTGTCAGCTGATATAACAATCACTCTGTCCCCCCGATCTGCCATGGCTCTAGTTCGAACGCTACCATCATGACGCTAAAATCTGTCACTGTCCACCCATTCTTGCCATCATCTTCTAACCTCCGCTTCGACCCGTATGACGAGCGATTCTCCGATTTGCCCACCTGCCTCTTTCAATCCAATGATACGACCTATTTTAAACTATCACAATTGCTCGTAATGAGTTAGAATCCTGCGGCGAGGCTTTTTTTCAGTCGTTGTAAATATCCTAAATTGCAATGGAACAGAAAATTTGAATTGAGAATCACTTCTTATATACACCTGCTGCGTGCACATTTCCGATGCACGGCAGCTCCCGCTATTCATTCATTGGACACCAAATTATAATCATTTGCATGTTCAGTCCCAATGTTTTTGCATACGAGATTTCATTCCAATCGGGAAACTCTTTCTTAGTGCGTCGTTTTTTTTTTTCTTTTCTTTTCATAGAGTGTATATCAATAATCCTAAGCGTAAGATATGACGAGTAACTCCAGGCGAGCCATGGACAACGTCTACAAGGCCACATCTCTATGGAAGGAAGACAATGCTTTGTATCAGAAGGGTGGGCTCCATTATGAGCAATTAAAACCTACTGAAACCATTAATATTGAACGCTACCGACAACAAATTATCAATTTAAATCAAGTTTTGCATAAGAAATTACCAGAATATCAAAAAAGGCAAAACAAAGTAATTTTGATTCTTAATAATGCACCATCACTCAGTAAACCCGGCCAAGGATCCAATTAAAGCGTTAAGTTGGGAAACACTTTTGTATGCTGCTTACTCACCTTACTTAACTCCATTCGACATGCACTTATTCGCATCGATGGGACTCGCATTTGCTGAGCAGCAATTCGCATCTTACGAAGATGTCCATAAATGGCTCGATGAATGGTTTGCTTCAAAAGAGGAAAGAGTTTTTGGCGTGGCATCCACAAATTGTCAGAGCGATAGGGGAAATGTGAGGGGTTATACTTTTATATTATTTTTTCTTTCATTTTCATATAATATACTTATATTTTCTACACAAAAAATCCCAATTTCATATTTTCATACCTGGTATATTAGGACGAATCTTAATATGAGGAAACATGCAACAAACTTGTGAAAATTATTTCAAAACAATAATTAAATTTCCACCACACTCCCTTCAAGCTTTCATGCAGATTCTCTAAAATATGAATGAAAGCTTGAATCACTATGAAGCATTGACAATCATATACCTTCCTATCACAATGTTCGTGAATTTTCATTCAACCTCACCGATAACGCTTTGTACAATTATGTTACAAATATTAATCATAAAAATGATTCAAATTATATATATTAAAGGAATTATGTTAGTTTGGGGCCACAAATTTTTCTAATAGATGTAACGCACATTTTGTGTTACACTATAGCTATAAGTTTTGTATAATGAGTACTAAACATTTTATGATTACGAATTGTTATAAACAGCCAATAACGGGATAAAGAAAACTCAGTTACTATAGAAATATGAGCGAACATAAAACCAATTGATAGATTCGTAAAAAAAAAAAAATTCATTTCTCAAGATTCGAGCATTCAACAAAATTTATAATTTTTGAAATTGTTTCATGAATTTATACAAACACTGAAGCGAGCAAATATAGAGTAATAGAGTTCAAATATAAGACCTTGAGTAATGTGATAGTGGTTATTTATATGCCTCGAACTGAAAAGCAACACGACGGCTATTTGCGATGGACTTCATAATTTTAAGCCTCAGTTAAGTGACGAAGAAGGCATCTAAGTGGGCACCTCCCTCTCCAAACTTCTACTTCATGCCAACAGGGGGACCTCGATCATATTTAAAGGGCATCAGTCGCGCTACACGTCGATTCTTCAGCGCCATCAGGACTTTACACACAGATTCGACGAAAACGGGAACAATGAATCCACGACCACGACCACTAGGCTACCACGGCCCCTACAAGACTTAGAAGAAGCAAACGTAGAAAAAGAAATCTGTATCCACACAATTCTATAACCACAAATTTCGAATGTAATGTATGTAAATAAATGCCTTATGAAAGGCTGAGAAAAAATTTAAAAATCATGTATAGAATTCAAAATGAGATATTCAGAACAATTTTATTAAACTGTACACAGTGAAATAGAAATGATTAAAAAAGTTTATTTTTTCAATCAAAAAATACTTTTTGCACAAATCCTTTAAACGTTCGGGAATGGTTAATTCTGTTTTTCTCTTATCCAAAATCTCAGATTCATAATATTTTGATTGTCAGACCTCACAGTAAATAAACATTCTACAAACATTTTTTTTTCTAATTTATAATGTATCGAATATATTAATAATAATTGTAGCGTATATGATAAGCAAACGTGGCATACCATATAAGGCAGAAAAAGAACATTACGATACATATTTGAAAAGACTTGGCAAAGCAGAGAAAGAATTTAAAAATTAGAAAGCTAGAAAAAGTCCACCTCAACGTAATTTACATACGTTAATGCTAATAACTTCTCAATTAAAAAGCTAAAAAAATATTGATATCAGAAAATTATATCCTACAGGGAATTAACGAACAGGAATGAACTTTCGTACTACAGCTAAACGATTCATCCACTATGAACCTGAATTGCATCGACTCCTTGATATTCTAGGACTTTATTTCAAATTGTAAAGACTTCCATCCCCTAATTAACGAAACCTAAGATAGATGGCAGCACAAAGCCGCCTCTCGATTCTGCTGCGATGCGTTCGTAACCGGTTTTGACTGGTAGAAACGAGTATCCGAAAAGTGGCGCCAATCCTATCCGTTGGGACAGAAAAGGAACTTTGCGTGTGTCAGATAGGAATAGAAGTTTTCCTCGAAGCTCTTGTGTTGAGCGTGTGTATGTTACAGTATTGAAATGTTTACCGTAACTATTCTGAATGTTTTTTGTGTTCTGTAATATCCGTCTTCTTGTGCTGTTCTGTGACGTCGTGTGGTAATAAATTAAACTTTAAAGAATAAAGCTTATTTATTTTAAGTTGAACCCGTCACAGAATGAACGACAGCAGGGTCGCTTCAGAATATTCGGCGACGAGTGAGAAATTCTGAGAACATCCTACTCCTTATATATCGCATATTGGAACACATATGTAACAATTAATATGATTAATATACACAAGTATTCTTTTCGGTGTGATTTATGTTTAAAATGCAGTAGAAGATAAAAAAATCGTGTTGGGTAAAAAAAAAATGGTAGATGGATCACTGTTGATTCGTGTCACTTATACTTGTTAGACCCGAGAGGATGAAGTAGGCATTCTGGTATATTGTTACATTCGTGAAATATTTCTGATTTTACAAAATATCAATTAATTATATGCATTTATGCAGAATACATAACAGCCAACTAATGATGTTACAATGAAACATCGAAAGTTACAATGAAAATTGTAAAAATACTACACGTGACATACGAAATCGTCAATTATTAAGGTTATTAAGGCAAGGAAAAAGAGCTGGAGGGATTCAAATGCACGTGAATTGAATATGAAACAAATCACGTCCGTTCTACAACAGTTCATAGAATAGACATTAACCATCGAGTTATTTCCGCAGTGGGAAGGCAATAAGAACTAGCTCGAACGGCTCCAGGGGAACTGGAGTGAAGGAGGGAAAACTCTTCCTGATACGCTCTTCCAGCAGGCATGCAGAGAATCTGACAAATAAGTCTTCGAAACAGAAGACCTGTTTTGGTAGGTCTACAGATCTCTTAGTAAACCTGTCAAAGCCGGTGGAGGAACGTTAAAGTTTATAGTACATGATTCAGAACTGCAATTGTAGTAGAACTTAGTTTCTTTCGTTGGTCTCTCAATCGATTTCCACACCCAAAAAGAATTAAAAACTGAACAGTTTTCTGTTTAAATGTATATTTAATTTTCAATTCCATTTATGGTGATATTCTTAAATTTATGAATCGATTCTAAATTTATCGCATTTTTATTAGGTATTCATAAGAAAGCTAGAAAAGCCTCTATACTTTGAATGCATTTATAATTCTCCCAAGAAATAGTTTCGATTATCAATATGTGTTTTAAGACTCAGAACGTAAAACTAATTTCTCGAATATAATTTCCTACAGCAAGTTTATATATATTAATAAAAAAATCGATTATATATATAATATATTTTTGCTGGATATCAATGCATATTTGCTGCTCCCTTCCCCTAACTTAGAACAGATTGCGCCGCACCACGTGAGATTTGGCTGTGCATGCCTTCAAAAGATGGCGAAGCTCTCTTCAGAACCAATAGGTCATCACTCCTGTTAAAATCTCCATGCGCGTGTCTTTTATATATGTCTTTTTATTTCTTGTAAATAAACCTGCTTTAGTAATTGTGCTATGGGTATCTCTGCATTAACTTCCAACAATTTTTTTAGGCATATTGATCAAATTATTTCGAATAAAAAATTTAGCGAATACGATGTAACACAAATGTTATACATTATATCAATACATACATGCAGAGAGTATTTATAATTATCAATACTATATTATACGTAACACACGAAATTAAATCTACAATTTTATACAATACATGATACTCACACAATATAAAATGTATAACTTACTCCTTAATGATATTTTTATAACTGATTTATTCTATAACTATTTATATGTGTTTTGTTAAATATGATATTTTTAATGCAAATTGTGCATATTTAAATTTATTGGTAAGACTTCAGATAATTTTAAACAAATGAATGAATTCAGGTATTCTTCTGAGGTACTTTCAACGTAATTGTTTTAATATAGTAGATTGAAAATGAATGGCAAGTGAACTCATGCGAGTTCAGGTGGAGAGTGTTGCATAATTACCACGTCAATGTACAGTCATTCTGCCAGAGGGCGCTGCTTGTGCACGATGAGTTCGTGTTGCTTGTAAGCGAAGCACTAGCGTCTGTTCGCAGCCCAAAATCCCTATGGGAGACTGAAAACTGGACGAGTCTACTTAAATCGCAAGGATTTGAGAAATTTCGCTGAGGTGTTGAGTGGATTTTCCTGGCGTCAAACAGCCATGCATTGTATGGGAGATTGTTCGGTAGTTTTTTAGCTGTTGTGATTTCTGTAAGAATAATGCTTGGAAAGGTATTGAAATTATTTTTTTCCTGTAAGAAAAGAATCACATCAGACTATAAACATTAATTTTGAAAATAGATTTTCATGTTTTTATTAATTTATTTGAACTAAAAAAGTCTGAATTTCGTGATGAATATTGTATCTATTTTTTTTTAAAAAAAAAATACAAAGTTTGGGTAATTTAGTAAGTGTCTGTAAGAAACAAATTGGATATTTAAAACTCTTGAGTAATTCTGCAATTGAATAAATGTTTTGGAAAAAAAATATTTCTATTTGTTTTTGAATTACCTATTGCCTAAAAAAGCTTCCTTAGCAAGATTATTTATATAATGAGTGGGCTGCTTTATAATATTTGTATATAAAGAATATAAAACATATGCATGCATATGATGTGTAATACACGTATTTATAAAAAGATGCAGTCGAATCTTAAAACACACTCATTTGTAAACTTTGAAAATAATGAAAGCAATATATAAACTGCTGTTTGTAGAAAATGCAACACCATGAAGGAATCATCAGAATCAAATGAAATTCGCAGCAAATGTCAATTATAGGATATTATGCAAATTAATAAAGTTTCAGAGCCATCGCGCGTGCGCGGCGCGCGCAGCGCCCTCTGAATTGATGCTGAAAGCGTATAAATAAAGTGCTGTAGCGGGACGTTGAAAAAAGTCTATGATTATTTGTTAGTGGCAAACGTTTAGTGAGACCTGAGTATGCCTCCACGACGGAAGAATAAGAAATTCAAGCAACTTACGGAGTTTGAACGAGGGAGGATAATCGGCCTTCGAGAAGGAGGATTTTCCTATCGCGCAATAGCAGCTCGTATGCAGCGGAACAGTTCCACAGTGATGCGAGTTTGGAAGCAGTGGACCGACGAGCACCGAACAACTCGAAAAACAGGCACTGGACAACAGAAGGTGACGTCAGAGCGCGATGATCGACACCTGCTCCGCATGGCGGTGAATGATCGCACAGCTTCCTCCAGGCAGCTGGCAGCACGTTGGTCTACTGCTACAGGTGTACAATTGTCGGCTTCGTCAATTCGTCGTCGTCTGCTGCGCCGTGGATTGCGTGCAAGGGTGCCTTTATACAGGATTCCCCTCACGGCGAATCATCGACGGCTGCGTCGGCAGTGGGCTCTTGAGCACAGAGACAGGCGAGCTGATTGGCACCAAGTTGTCTTTTCAGATGAATCACGCTTCAATTTGTGGACCCATGATGGCCGTGTTCGTGTTAGACGTTATTTCGGTCAACGCTGCCTTCCTGAGTGTATTATTGAACGACATAGTGGTCGAACACCCGGAGTTATGGTCTGGGGTGCGATTTCGTATCATGGACGATCCAATTTGATACGAATTGAGGGTAATCTCAATAGCAACAGGTACGTCCGTGAAGTGCTACAGCCCGAAGTCGTTCCTTTCCTTCAAGGCATCCCTGGAGCTATCTTTCAGCAGGATAATGCACGCCCACATGTTGCGCGGACTGTTCGAGACTTCTGTTCAGCACAACGCATGCAACTTCTTCCTTGGCCTGCTTATTCACCGGATATGTCGCCTATTGAGCACGTGTGGGATATGGTTGGTCGGCGTCTCGCTCGTGATCCGCGTCCTGCAGTTTCCAAAGACGAACTTTGGTTGCGCATACAAGCGATATGGAATTCTCTTCCTCAAGCAGATATTCAACATCTGTTTGACTCCATGCCACGTCGTATAGCAGCACTTATTGCAGCGCATGGTGGCTGCACCAAATACTGATTTCGGACGCTTAATTTGTTTCTTTTGTTTTGAAAATTTCATCATTTATTTGTATCAGTACAAGTCGTTTCTGCATTAAATTTCATTTGATTCTGATGATTCTTTCATGGTGTTGCATTTTCTACAAACAGCAGTATATATATATATCAAAGAACTCTTATACATTTGGAAAATGCTAATTTATCCAAAATGTAGTTGCTAGGCTGTTTATTTTAACATTTCCTTGATTTAATTAGCTAGAATTTTTTTTTATTCATTGTGAATTACTCTATTTGAAATAATTTTAAATTTTCAAGATAGATGAAAACATTTTTGTCTGACTGAGATGTTACCACAAAGCTTTAAAATAAAGAACTCGTGCATTCTATACGTAGATTGATTCTGTTATTGTACAAGTACTTTGTAAACAAAAAAAATCTTAAAGGCAATCCATGATTTATTTATAAAGCAGGCTTTTGCTCTTTATTAAGAACTAAAGAAATGAAATATGTACAATGCAATTTAAAAAACATTTCTGCATACTACTTTGCAAAATGAATGTGTAATTAAGTGCAATTGTTACAAAAAGCTGAAGGATTAATTTTCTGCTTGCTGTTTTAATTGATTTATCCAATTCAATGCAAATAATGTAGTAATATTTTGTTTTTGAATGATGTGTGTGATTTTCATCAATTGTTTAATGTATTCAACCAGTATTTAATAATTTTTTGATAATTGAGGAAATTTATCTGCTTTTGAAACAGTTTTCGTTTTATTGTTTTTCTGTTTTGAATAAGTTGCCTTAGGAATGAATAAAAGTTGTGAACAAACAATGTTTTAAATATCGAGGAAGATTTTTTTTTTGTCCATTTTCTTGGATGCAATTTATCTCATTTTGTAAATGCATACGTAAATTTTTATCATTTAAAAAAAAAAAAAAACATTGGGTTGTTTATTAATGCATCTCATGGAATGTTTTAGTATTGAAATATCCATTCTAAAGTGGAATTGATATTTAAATGCTTTATAAACATTGGATATATGTATAATTCAGCTTATTCTATCTTGTTATCTAGAATTTATACCACCAAATAATAAAACTGACTGCTGAATCCACAGCTCTAACTTTTAATTATGTATTTAAAAGGTGTGTTTGCATTTATATTCTAAAGAAACTAATTACAAACTAGTAGAGACAACTATGAAATCAATATAGAAATGCTGTAATTGCATTACATGAGCATGTTACTATCATGTAAACAAGCGATTTCAAATTCAAATTTTCATTGTGTTTTAATACTTTTTTTTGTCAACTGTATGTAGTAATTTTTTATTTGATAATTATGTAGTTTTAATATTAGGTAGACAAACATATCTGAACTGAAAAGAAATTTTAGGAATAACTTTAAGAGATGCAAGATGTTGTTTTGATTGTGCAGGTTATGTCAATAGAAAGGATACTTTATTTTACAAATTAAATGAATTTATTAACAAAATATTAAACAACAGAAATAATGATACACACATCAGGGTTAATTATATTAATTAAATACAGTAAAACAATTTGATTAGTAACCATTTATTATTAAATAACTTAGAGCAATATTAGTTATTGAAAACTGTTAGGATGCTGAAAGGTTTTTCAAAAATTCCCCAAAGATGAATTTCGGGAAGGAAACAATTGATAAGATATTTAGTGAAATGTGCTCCACCCCCTTGAAGCAGTGCGAGTTTTTCAAGCCATTCTTTCATCTATCAATTATATCTTGAATAAAACACTACTTAATGATATTTTATTCATCTTGTTTCAATTTTGTTCTTCTGAATGCAGTTTTCTCTAGCATGAAGCAAAAATGACTAGATTACAAAATAACTTCATTTAAAAAAAAAAGGTTTTCCAAATATTGATAAAAGATTGATTGTTTTTCTTTTACAGCAAATGTAATCTTAAAGTAGACAACTGAAGCAAAATGCTATTATAACTAATTATAAGTTTAAGTAGCATTCATTGTCATAAATACAACTTCCGACTCATTAAAATTTTGATTGCTTCAGAAAACATTCAACATCTGCACTATCATATATGTAATCCATCGAAAAACAACATAAGTAAAAGCCTGTAAATTCACAAATTTTTTTTTTTACAAAGAGTGATACTTCATTACATGTTGGAGAAAGATGCATCACTGTATAAGAAAACAGCATCTTTGTTAATACACAGATTCAATGAAAAGGTTATATATTATTCAATGGGCACCATTCTCATATTAATCTCATTGAATAATATTAAGGTTATATATTATTCAATGAGCACATTTTCCCATGTTACCTTAAGGATATATTGTGCCATTCAGAATTTGAGGCAAGAATACATTACCCCTTTTATTCAAATAGGAAAGGTGGGTTCCCAAGTAATTCTTTATATACAGTGGTGAATCCATGGGGAGGGTACAGGCTCCCAACATAATTTCATGCACAGGTAAAATAACATACCTGAATAGGAAATTCCAATTAAATTTAAAAGTATTTCTTATTTACCTCGGTAAATAAATACTTTTAAGTATTAATTATAAACACAATTAAGTATAATGAACTATTTGAAGAAAAAAAATGTACCCCCACCACCAGTCGATTTTTGTATGGATCCACCATTGTTTATGATTCATATAATTTTATCAAGAATACTTCTAGTATTTCTATATTTTAAATAAGACTAAGTTTATCAATTCATATAGTATATTTCTGGATTAAATAATTTTAAAAAGTATTCAATAATTTTCTGGACTAAATATTTTTTTTTATTGAAAGAGCATAAAAGTAATTATTACTAAAAAAGAAAATTATTACTGGTTATTACTCCTATTAATTATTGGTAGAATTCATGCAAATCAAGGAATAAATGTCAGACAAAGATTTTTGGGAGCAAATTTCATCTGATAATTATACTTGTAACACATTCAGATTTAATCAACCTGGTTTCCTTTAAAGAGACTTGGTACTCTTGAACCATTTTTTTTATTAATGCATTTAAGAATTTGGTTTTAGCAAGTTAATTAGTGTTTGAAGAAAATGATTTAACATGAAAATTTGAATACATTGCGAACACAATTTTATAAATAAAAATTTGTTTTAAAAAATTTCAAAACCCTACTCCTTTATTAATTTTTTAAAAGAGAAAAAAAAAAAAAGTTATTATCACAAAGATTTATTAACAAAACTTTGTGGGCGCTGTTTTCAAAGTTTCATTTCTTTTGGCGGGGGGGGGGAAATAAAATGTGGATCGGCATGCTAAAATCCAGCAAGAACACATATCTTTTACATTTTAATTTTTTTAAAAAAATTACACTTCTTGGCAAAATGGATCCCTAATTTTGTTACATGTATTATATATAACACACAGCAAGGAAATGGAAGGGATTCATTAATATTTGTGGGTTGGTTGAATTTATAGCACTGAAATGAAACAAAGAAAGTTCCTTCGTTAGTCTGCTTCACTTTCTGCCTCGCTTAAAGAAGCCCCAAAAAACTTACCAGTTGACCAAAAAATCTCTGAAATTGAAACCATATCACGGAGAAAAAAGAAATACTCAAAAATGAATACCTAGACGTACTCATTTTGAAATGAGTATGTTTGTATCAGATTTGAGCGTATACCTTTATCGAATGTGAACATTACAAGTATTCAAAACCAAAAAAAAATGGGAAATCAGCATTCTCAAAAAATTATTACAGATATAAGGACTATAAAAGTTCCTTTTATATACTGACTACGTATTTTACAAAGTGGGTTTCAAAAACAAATATGGTTTGCTTTAATATTTCGAACTATATTTCGTATTTACCACGCTACACGCGGTAGAATACAGGAATACTAAAATGAGTATGTACGGATACTCATTTTCGCGTCTGTGTTTGTTTACATTTTTGTCTCAGTCACGGAATATATACTTCATGAGAAAGATTCTTTTATTTAAGATATAAAAATGTTGAATTGTTATTGATCATCATTTTCTGATTTGAAAATGATTTTCTGTGAGTAGTTATTTGTGCTTTACAGGTGTTTTTTTGTCTGTATTCATAATGTATTCATGTCTGTATTCACATCGTAATCGTAGCTTAGTGACTTCTTACTTTAATTTGCATTAAAATTATTCTCATACAAGTAAATATTTGTGTATGAAGCTTATATTTTATAGAATAACATTACAGTATTCAAAAAGCAGTGTTGTTAAAATTTTAAGCCATTTTTTTTATCGATGATGCTCGACAAGAATTCCATTTTTTTTTCACTTCATAAGTGTGTAAGGAAACTGTCTTTTTTTAATTGACAGAGAAATTATTATACATTTTTATCATGTTTTAAGATATATATTTACTATTTTCGAAGAATTGTACATCCGTATTTTGTTCCAATAATACTGTGTGGTAATCAAAAAAGTTAGAAATGATACATTCAGAATAAAATGTTGACAAAAATAGTTTTTATTCCTGATTAATTTTATTATGAATTGAAGTAAATTTCAGATGCTTTATGACAGGAGTAAGATATTTCAGAATATATATATTTTTAAAGAATATGGTTTTAATTTAAACTCAAATTTAATGTATATTTTGGAATCAAATTTTCACAATCTAATCAGGCATCCTTCCTGTTATGTCTTACTGTTCATCATATTATAAGTGATTGTCTTGTGTTTCATCACTATTGTCTCACATTTTTTAAGTAATCCAATTTAAACTCCTATGACTTGGGGTTAGAAACTACTACTTTTTTGTGTTGTAATTCAGAATTTGATTTTTATATAATTAAGGTTTATACACAGATATTTCATATCTTGGTTTATTTTTATAATGTGGCCCAAAATTATTGCAAAATTTTGAATAAATATTTGGTGCAGTATATTCAGATTTTATTCTATTCATGAACTCCAACCTTTATGCACACTGAATAAATAAAACAATCTCTTTTGTATTCGATACATGACACAAATACTATAGATATGTATAATTCATTATAAATTGTAAAAACACTTATAAATGTTCACCTTAGTACAGGGCCAATCATATTATCTACCCCTTTTATATGTTGATACTTGTATTTTTATTTACACAATTTAACCACTTTATTCATGCATTTCTTAAAGTTAATATGCTTGTGCAGAGATGAATTACTTTGTTCTGGTGTTGGTTGGAAGAAACACGAATGACATTTGCACGACAAGGCAATGTTACAGATTCTTAAACAGTACTCAAGATTTATAGAATGTAAAATTTTCTATTTCCTCAAAATTCTGTTTTTTATCCCCAACTGTATCATTCCTATTCAAATATAATTTTAAAAATTAACATTTTATACATATTTTTAAAAATCAGATTATCACTAATATAAGTTTAGGTATGTGTCTTGTTGTTTACAATAGTTAAAATTTCTCTTCATTTACATTAAAACATATAAGTCAAAATTGTATTTGATTAATAAATATTATTTTGAGAAAAAGAAATTAATGCTAGCTAAATATATATTATTAAATTTGAAATTGTATATAGAATTTACATATTCACATATATTTTTCTTAAATACTGTTGAAACCTATTTGAAACATTATAATCAACTTATGATTAAATTAATTTTGTTTGCAAAACACATTAAAAAACCCTTCAAGGTACAAAATTGCACCCGTTTAAATCATAAATTGTTATATAACTGTTACAGCTTTAATTATTTATCCTGATTAAATGAGAAAATAGTTTAATCCAATATTGCTTTATTTTTTAAACAAGCAGCCTGATAAATATAAAGTGTTTATATATAAAATATACTATAATTCAAAAGAGCATAATTACACTTTAAGTATTCACATGTATTTTTCAGAGGGTTTAAAATAATTACAATACTACAATAAATATTGAGGCCCTTATTTTTAACATGTCGGAATCAACTGAAGATCTAATGATGAATAACAATATTAAAACATGAAATAGTTTGAAATACAAAATAAGCTTAATCAAAACAAAAGACTGGAATAGTCGTTAGCAGCTCAAAAATACATCCGTTTAAGGCAGGAAATAATTTAAAACTTATATTGGAAGTGTACAAACAAATGCCAGAAGCAAGTTTAAATAGGCTTACTGAGCAACATTTTAAATTCACAATTAAACGAGCATAAGTCTATAGATGTATAAAAACATACTCAGATTATTTCCTTTCGAATGTAAATAATTGAATAATGTGAGAATTGTATTGAATATATGAATTGAAATAAAACTGATGTACAAGACGTAAACAGCTTGCTCATAGAGAAATCCGATGTTAACACATACCACATAGGTTTGTTTTGGTAGACATATATGTCGGTAAAATTATTAATTTTTTGCTATGAATGATTTATGATAAATTTAATTATATACTGAATGTAATAAATATTCACCTCATTTTGGCACATTATTTAAAAAATATTGTGTTGCAAGTTTTACGTATTTACTTAGACACCTAATAAGTCATACTATTTGATTCATTCAGATCAAAAATGAACTCAATTTTAAGCAACACCAAAACATTATGGCAGTGGCTGTTGCAGTAGAACATAATGTAGGTCAAAACAAAATTGAAAAAGTTTATGTATATCATGACACAAATCTAAGTGCTAAAATCATATAATTTAAAATTCCACTTTTAAAGGTTTCTAACCAATAAAATGGCTTACAAGTCTTGAAATAGGCAGGTTTACAAAAAACTTTTGTATGCAATTAACCTTTCTAAGAGAGTAATTTGGTGTAAAATTTATAATACTTTTTTTAGAACAGAAATTACAAAATGAACATAATCAATTGGCAAAATGAAACATGTTAATCAGTTTCAATACTTTTTATTATTCTATATTCCAAAATTTCTTTACAATATGTGACATTATGTATAAAAACTAAATGTATAATGTATATTTTGTTTTAATTATGAACTGATCCATGTTGTTTAAATTAGATTTATGTTATTGTATAATACGTATCGCAAAATGCTTTAATTGAAAACACTTGTGATATTTCTAAAAAAAATCTTATTATATTGATATTTTTTTATAATAAAAAATATCAATTGTCATAAGGAGACAAGCTCTGTCTGAGTAAATTTTAATCCATTAACACCAATTAAAAATAACACGTGTTTAGGAAAAAAAAAAAAAAAACTTTAAAATTCCTTGTATAACACATGTTTTGGGATCTAAGTGTGTCAAAGTTCATAATTCAAAGCAGCAAGAACTGCTTTATAGAATGAATGGTTTCACAGACCAAGCAGAAATTCTTACATGTAATAGTTTATACTATAATGGTTAAGTATATTCCAAAAATATAGCTGTATTATATGGTTATGTAGATGACTTGCTTCTCTTTCGAAAAATTAAACAACTGTCTACATAATAACAATGCAAAAATAGTATATTTATTTGAAACAGCGTTGTTTGAAAAGCATTTTCACTCGTATTTAGTAACCTGACAAAATGTTGTTTTGTAAGAAGTAAAAAATCTGCTTACCTTTACATATGAGAACTTCCTATATTTTAAATACCTCATTGTAAGCTAGATTAAAACATAAGCAATGTTGTACGAATGGGGATAGAGTTGGAATATAGCATGGATTAGATAGCAGTGTTTATAAGAGACATGCCTTCATCTGTAGGAGTTAAAATATTATTTTTTTTTTAATATTCTTGTTTCAAAATCGTGAATGTTTTGTTTTTAAATACCCAATATCTATG
>BMAW01046253.1:0-22999 GCA_019974015.1 Nephila pilipes | reverse complement strand
GATGTGTTATTGTTTCTGCCATATTTTCGGTACAATAAAATAATGTTTATAATATGTCTATAAATTGAATTTGACAAACTAGTATTAATGAAAACAAAGAGATTACAGGTAGAATCTATTATGATTGAATGTGTTTAGAGACTTGCAGCAAGACAGGTTTATATTACATTTTAAAGCCTGAACAAAAAGTTCTTGTTTGATAGAAAATACAATTTTGAAGCCTTCTTTATGCGTGCATATCTCTGCATTCTATTCTAAAATTCTAAATTAAATTAGAATGTAGCCTTTACATTAAAGCACTCTGTAAGGAAAAAACACACAATTCAAACATGACAAGAGCTCATGCTCTATGTACAGAATAAAAAAGCTCCTTCCACACAGATCATTCCAGATATACAAAAAGGAAAACATTTTTAGCAAAAGAGAAAGACAATATTAAAACCAAATATAGTAGAAATAAATCAGTGACAACTTTTATTTAACTAAGATTCAAAATTGCAAGATTTAAGTGCTTTAAAATAATGTTTATTCAAACAATAAGAATGCTTCAATTAATAAGGCAAAACAATTATTTTCTACTAATGTAGTATACTTGGATTCAGAAGGGAGAAAACATGATTATTTTAAAACATAGTAAAGTTCAAAGGGGAAACAGGGGAAATTATACACCAAAAACACCCTGGAATGAGCCCTGCATTTCATCTAAAGGAAAAACAGAGATATTCTATAAGAGCTACCAATTGCAAATATCCGCAAGGGTACATTTTGACCTTTTCCTTAAGAAATTTCTTGAGAAGAGAAACAAGTAACATTAATTTCCCATTAGTCTCATGACATGAAGGGATATCTTTTTAATGTTTGAAATTATCATATGGATTGAATGACAATAAAGTTTCAGCTTAAATTTTGATAATTTTTTGCTTACTACAGCACTTTTGTGCGTGCATAATAACCAGCTAACCTAAAGTCATCTTTTCATCTTTATAATTTTTTTAAACTTTTAATGAATATTCTATAAAAAGTTACCTGCATTACATCCTGAGTAAAAATTAACTTGAACTTTTACAGGGAGCATTTCAATGGAAAATTACAATTAAAAGCACATTGTATAATTTTCCACAATAAATTCATATTGAAAATATATTTAAATTATGTAACATTAAAAAAATTAAAAATCAAACAAAAGGCATTCCAAAAAATATCTTACATTAATATTTCACATGCTATAAAATTATAAGTTACAAATAATTGAATAAATGTGAAGTATAGAAATCAAAATTATTACATAGTTATGTTAAGAAAACAAACTATTTTAATTAATTATTCAAGTTATTTACTTCATTATGAAATTAACATATACAAAATAAACTTACTGTGATGATTTTTGCAGATGTTCTGCTACTAGTGACACGAACCCTGGAAAATTAGCTCGTAACGCACGTTTTGCTCTTTCTTTTCTTGTCTTATCCTAAATTGAATACATGATTAATACAAGTAAAAATTTAAAAAAAAAAAAAAAAAAAAAAAAAAGGGCAGTTTAAGTTTGAAGATTAAAACAGTATTTTCTGATTATAACAACTGATGAACAACAATTTAAATGAAATAAATACAAACAATTTATAAAAGTATTTATTATTTTTACTCACAAGTGATGGTTGATTTACTGAAGTCTTTCCAACAGGTTTACTCGCATCTCTAGCTGTGTCGTCACTTCGAGGGAACCTAGATTTTAAATAAAATTATTAAATTTTTTCACCCGTATGAATATTGACATAATTTCTCAACAATTCTCGTATGAGAAACTCAACACTGGATCAATAAATAAAACTTTTGTTTTCAAAACCTATTATTCCGATTTAATATATATATTGCTTTTAAAATAATGTTTTACAATATATCTGTAAACTGAATTTGTCTAATTTATAATAATGAAAACAAAGCGACTACAGGTATTATCTTTTATGATGGATTACGTTGAAAAAGTTTGTAGCAAGAAAGACTTGTATTCCTTTTTAATTTTTAAATGACTAGTTTCTACTGGATAAAAAATACAATTTTGAAATCTTCTTCATCAGAGCATACCTTGGCATATAGGAAACAGTTCTACAGTAAATTAGAATACAATTTTTTCATTATAATAAAGCACTCTGTAAAGAAGAGGCATATAGTTTGAACACAAGAGCTCGTGCTGCAGGTTCAATATTGAAAAAGTTCCTTTCACACAAATCATTCTAGGCATACAGAAAAGGGCATATTTTTAGCAAAAGAGAAAAAGAATATTAAAACCAAATACAGTAGAAACTAATCAGTTACAACTTTCACTTAATAAAGGTTCAAAATTACAAGATTTCATCGCAACTGTGTATTCAAATTGTAAGAATGTTTAGATTATTGGGGTAAAACCATTTTTGTCTTATAACCAGGAAAACTTGGCTTCAGAATAACAAAGACATGATTCAGTAAAATTCAAAGGGTGGAAAAGTACTCAAAGAAAACACACAGAAATTCATCTAAAGGATAAACAGAAAAATTCTATAACAGGAAATCAAATAGCATTAATTTTCTATTAGTTTTATGGTTGTAAGCACCTTTTTTTTAAGAATAAAATTATCTTATGGATTGCGAGAAACGTTTTATTTAGATTTTGAAACTTTTTTGTTTAATTAGTTATTATTTGAGTACATAATAACCAGCTATTCTAAAGTTATCTTTTTATTCCAAAACTTTATTGAAAACTCATAAGTATAAAAATGCAGCACAATTTTAGGGTGAGCATTTCCATAATAAATTAAAATTAAAAGCATGTAATCAGTTTTTTCACAATAAATATATATACGAAACATTAAAAATACAAAATCACACAAAAACGTGAAAAATATTCTATTTTAATATTACACATGCTTTAAAATTATACGAGTCAGAAATATTTAAATAAATGTGAAGTATAGAAATTATCAATATTATACAATTATTTCAAAAATACAAACAATTTTAATTAATCAACCAAAATATTTTTTTAAAATAATTTGCTTTCTCTAAAATTTATATTTTTGTAGGGGTATATATTTAGCATATACATCCATTTCAAATAAAAGCAAAAAGTCAGCTACAAGAAATACCTGTTCAGTAGTCAGTGGCAAATTTGCCTGGCACAAACAAATTTCTACAACTTTAAAATTGAGCATATTTATAATGATTTCTTAAAAGTTTTCTAAAAAAAATGTATTAAAATATATTCTGAATATTAACATTTACAGAAATAACTTACAGTGGAGATTTTTGCTCATATTCTTCTAATAGTTTCAAGAACTTTGGAAAAAGGTCTTGTAACACACGCTTTGTTTCCTTATATTTTCTTGCCTTATCCTAAACATACAACTATGATTAACAAACGGAACAAATATATATATATATAAAAAAAAAAAAAAAAAAAATCTGCGCATATTTAAAGTTTCAAAAGCAGTGTAAAATAAAATAAGCATTTGCATAAAGTTAAAATGAAAATATACTGATTAAACCCAAATAAGCCATTTCCCAATATGATTTAGAAATTCCATATTCTCATGTCATATTATTTCATGAGCAGTTTTGTGATGAACAGCTTAAATGGAATATTTCCACACAGTTACTCAGAAAGAGAATATTTTTCCAATACAAGTTTACAACAGATTACTTGTGATTTAATAAATATTTGACTTTCCAAGAATTAGAGAAACATTTAAGTTTAATGAAAAAATAAATATATACTATATTTTCATAAGACTCTAGCTACTAAGTATGCTAAAACTAATTTACCTTTTTTTTACTCCCTACAAAGGAGTTAATAGAATAAAAATAAAATAGGGAAGCTATGGTAAAATTGTTACAGTTATGTAAAAAATACTTAACATTCTTTAATGCTGGCATAAAAATTTGTAGTTAATAAATTACAACCATGATACAATTTAATGGACAACTAAAAAAATGAATACAGATACATCAATAATAACAGATATTTTTCTATCTACAATTAAAATTAAAGAAGGCCACATGTGCCTTTCCAAAATTTTGTTGAATGTAAAATCAGGATTGGTTAAGCAGACTGACTCCAACATTGCTGACTCCAAAGCTGAAAAATATAAGCTCTCAGCTACCTTGCCAAAATAAATAAGGTGCAAGGATAAAATTAGAAATTCAAGATTTGAAATCAGGTGTTTTTCCTTAAATTGAATAGTCAAGGGTAATAATTTTTCTGAAATAGTTTCATTTAATTACTGATTCCACTTAGTAAGCTAATTTCTGGTAGCTTAGTTTTTTTTACTCATATATATATATATATATATATAACGCTCCGTAATCGACGTGTAAAAATGCATTTCTGATTATTAATGAAAATGAATATTCCTTTCATTGTTTAAGATTATTAATTCCTTTTTGGTGAGAGAGAGGGACAATAAGTATACATATTTTGTTGAAAAAGACAAGAAATGCAGCTCTGCCATCTCAATTACAGTGGAAAATTGCAGAAGAGAGAATTTCTCATGCCTTTCAGTGTAAACCTTGGGATGTTGCTTAAAAGAATGGTATTGATTCATCAGTAGAATATAGTAATCAATGTGTAATTTTAAGAGGAACCACATGCGGATGCTTCCCAACTTTCATAGCAACAACATTATGTACTACATGATTAAAATCATGTTATATATAAATTTTCATACATCTACATAAATCATAATTAAAATGCAATGAAATTTTATTATTTACAAGATTACAAACAGCTTGTAGGGATTAAGATTTGAGTAAATGATGAATGCATGGATACACAGACAAAGTTTAAGCTAATATACCTTCTTAACTTAAAATAATTCGATATAAAAAACAACGTTTTTATATGGTGGCAAAGTTTATTAAAGAAAATTATTGAAATATTAGTTATAACTGTTGGTTATTTTTAACTTTAAAATTTACTTAAAAAAGAGACATTTGTGAGAGTATTAAAAAATTCATAATACTCATAAAATCAAAACATGCATTTGAAAGTTTGTAAGCCATTCTATTAAAAAAAAAATGGGAACCAGAATTCAGAAAAAATTATTGTGATAAGACATGGTGCCAAATATTGGAAACTTTCTTTCTTGCTCATGATTATTGACTAAAAGTCAGCAACCCTTACTATCTCGGAGATAGTAAAGGGAGATAGTATCTCCCCTTTGTGAGTACAATAGTTTTACGAGGCGTCATGTGGTGTGGGGAGTGCCCGGTGTTCCCATAGGGGGAAAAAATTTTTTCCTCAATCCTAAAAGCGCCTAGAGGAAAGAATATTTTGACTTATTAAAATTATTGAAATATTAGTTAAAACTTGTCGCAAACGTCTAAATATTGCATTGTTAGGCGAGTACGAACGATTCCCGAAATTTCAAAGCTCTAGCTTGATGGGAAGTTGGTTAAATTAACGATCGAAAATTTGATGACACACACACACACACACACCAAGTGAAATTCAGAAAAATGTTGTAAAATATATATTCCGTTTGGCGTCGGACATATCATTTTTTGCGTACAGTCGCCAAAATTACATAACCGATGGCTAAGGGTAGATTAACGGATGAAAATTACATTTTAGATAAGACTTTCGTAAAATCCGTTCTTAGTGAGCGTCTACATAGCAAAATGAGTAACTATGCTAAATTTCAAGTCAATCGGTTGCATAGTCTTAGAGATATCGTGATGAGTCAGTCAGTGGTATTTCGCTTATATATATATATATATATATATACACATAAGGAAAATTTGGCAATATTTGTTTTTTTCTTTATTTTCAGGTAAATTTTATTTAAATTCACTGTTTTGTTCTCCTATTTAATATCTTTTTTTGGTATAATCCTATTTTAGAGGTGCTGCTTTCCGCGTATTTTGAAAGCTCGAAAATAGGAGATAGGAACCATAAACCATTTCTCTTATAGATTTTATAGGGTTGAAGGGGGAAATCTGCTTGGTTAACATATGTAATGAGAATAAACTAGTTCCCCATCTCCCCAGGAATAAAAATTTTCATGGTTACCATACGTAATGAGAAACAACTTATTCCCCACTCCCAGGGGGGGGGGAAAGCAAGTTAACGAGGAAAAATCTTCAAAAAAATATGCTTAATTTTCCTATGAAATTTATATTTAATTTTAATTTGGTAAAATTCTGTTTCAGCTCCATTCTTTTCGTTGAAATAATGTCGCGCCAAAGGGCGTCAATAGCGTGTTTGCCGAATGCTCGGTAATACATTAATATATTGGATTTGTTGACTTGATTAAAAATGATATGTGAATATGAAATGGATGTGTTGGGTGACAAATTTTGGTACACGTTCGCTCCATTTTCTTTCCATTCCAATGGGTGGATGAATGGGCCCTAAGATACGATCCAACTTTTTTATTTTCAAGCAATTGTAACTTTTTATTTTTATGCATATCTTCTAGATTATTTAAACATGAATATCAGCATATTTTGTTTTGAGCAAACCCGAAGGATGAAAAATTTGGGTATTTGAAAATGAATTAAAACATATTTATGATAAGAGTGTACGAAAAATCATAAAAATAATCAATATACATTGTTAAGAGAAAATAAAAACAATTAATTACTTAATAAACATTTTTTTATTAAAGTTCTCTTATACAATTACATTTTTTCTTTATACATCAAATACTATATCTTATTGATTGCATATAATACATACATGCATAATATATATATTAAGTATACATTTTAAAAGAATAATTGAATATTTATATAGAAACAATGTATGAAAAAAAATAACATTTGATGTTATAAGAAGAAATTAATTCAGGTAACGCTTGATGTTAAAGTATAATTCTGCTAAACATTCTTTCCTTATCCAAAACTGTAAAATTTGAGAAAAATGCTTAGAAAATTTTTACATTGCATATAAAATATTTGAAAACTAAACTGCTTTTCTGCTTCAAATTTCTCAAAAATGATACTTATCCATCCATAAAAGTTTTTTTTTTTTTTCGTTTAAAAAATTTTGTGCCATATATTAATTTTTAGAAATAAAAAAATTAGTATATTAAATTTTCTAAAACTAACACTCATCGATTTATGGGAAAATGCTCCAAATTTTTTTGTTCTATTACATATTAAATATAATAAAAGGATTTTTTTTATATAAAAAAAAGGTCATAATCATTTCATACTTTATAAACGTCATTTACTATTTACATTTTATTTTTAAAACCTGTTTGAAAAAGCACGTTGTTTTGTTTTCTTTCAGTGTATAATTTCATCATCGCTCAGATTTTATGTGATAAAATTATCAATTTTAACGTTTTAAATTAAAAGGAATAATATAATATCAAAGATTGTGTAAAATATTTAAAGTTAGAAATTGAATTTTTTATTTTATGAAATCCAGTTCAGTTGCAAAAATTTTTGTTTTCTACCTCACAAAAAGTAGAATAATTCACGGAATAATTTGGAATTAATTTATTATATAAAAATATTATTATTAAACCTGTATTATCATCTCGATCTATACTATTTGATGCCCCTATACCTTACAGAAATAATGAAACATCAATGAAAATCTGATGCATCCCATTAAACTGAAATTTGCAATATTAAACTGGGCATTTTATAGCTGAATTTGAATTGTAATGCTATTAAGATGTTATAAATAGTAGCACCAACTCTCCGAAGCAATTTTCATGAAAATGGAGTAAGTCATTTGGTTTTGTGTAGAAAAGCTAATTTTAATCTCAATTAAAAGTAAGGCTAATCGCAACGAGTCTTGAACATTTAATTCCCTACATTTTTCATCCCCACATCGTGCTGAAGACCGTAGCAGATAAAATCTCCCAAGAGCCATCGAATTGGTGAAATGCTGTAAGGATCTAATGAACGCCAAATTCAAAGAACAGTGGATTTTAAAAAGATTGTCACTTCTACCAATAGAGTTTGCCAGAGTTATTACTGATTTCAAAATCCTGGGTATGTTGAATTCAAAAAGTCGTCATCAACTTAGAGGGGGAACAGAAAAATATGATGAATCTATAGTAGACGATGAATTTGCCAGAGTTTTTCGATCCTTTGTGTATGATTTCAAAAAGTTGACGTCAAATTAGAAGGGGAATGAGGAAAGTTCCACATTTTTAAAGGTAATAAAATAATGGATAATTTAAATATAGTAAAATAATTGATAAATAACGCTATCTTAGCAATCTTAGGCATGTTTTTCATGACTGCGGTAGGCGATTGGTCAAAGTCGCATACACACGGCCGGCGTCGGTGCGTCGAGTCGTGGTTTCGAGACCTGATGTAACAAAAGACCAAATGTGTGGAAGGGACGATGCACGTTAAATCTGATCAACGTCCGAATCCATCCCAGGGTGCAATGTGGAAGTTTGGAGAGGGAGGTACCAGATCAGTTTCGTCCTCGCCACTTGAATAAGGCTCATAATGACGAGTCGCCTGTCTGTTGCCAATAGTCCTCGTGTTGCTTCTTAGTGCTATGTTAATAAACCATCACAATTATCTTGTTTTGGAATATTTAGGAATGACAATGTTTACAGCGGGCGTTACTCCGTCTAATCGTGGTAATTATTGTTATCGAAATAATTCAGTCCGAATGACTTTTTAAATCAATTACGTGTTAAAACTGCTGCTTTATATTAGCACTTCTCGGCTTAAAGTTTGTAGCGGAAGTATGCCATCCGACCAGTTAAGGTCGTCAGCTTCATGGTCGACGGTGTTCAAATAAAGCCATGATTCAATCCAAGACACGTAGTGTGGAATAGCAGAGGATTCTGCGTATTAAAGGAAACTGGACCTCGTTTTTCCTTATTATACTGCGTATAAACGTTGGTTTCCTTTATACTGCGTATTAAAGGAAACCAACGTTTTTCCTTAGAATAGAAATTATGGGAATGTTGTTCCAGCTTAGATGTCACCCCCTCTCCATTTGATAATAGCTAACAATTAAGAGGTCCGTCACAAATAGCTGTTCGTAGACAATGTTAATTCAAACATTTAAGGGAAAATTTTTAAGTCTTTTTTAAACTAAGGAGTCGTTTTCCGATTTTTAAAATGTTTTCTGCCCGCTTTTACTTTTTTTTTTTTTTTTTTTTTTTTTTTTTGCACTTGGATACAAGTAATAAATCAATTTTATTCCTGGTTATGCATTTGCTTTAGAGAAATCTGAATTGAGAGGCTTATTCAGTGCTGAATTTTTGTTGCTGTAAATGTATGAATGTATTTAATTTAATTTAATTTTATCCAGTTAAAAAAGTTTTAAATAATTTCTTCGCCTTTTTTCCGATAATTATTTAGAGGTTATTTAGAGCATTATAACTGATCTCATTATATATAAGTAGCGCCTGCTACATTCGAATATTGCTACGAAATATAAGGTTGGCCAATAACATCACGCTACTTTTGTCAGTAAGAGCCTATTGGTGCTTTGAAATGAAAGAGGAAGAACTTCATTCATAGAGATTATTTATATTTAAACAGTCATTTCAAATTTAATTTGTTTTTTTTTCTTTAAAAAAAAGTCTTAAAAATGGTGAGACATTTCTTCTTACTACTTAACATATTACATTCAGCTTTACCATAATTAATCACCAATATTTTTTTTAAATAAATTCATCAGTGCTAATGTCATACATGTGGATTCTTCTATAAAACATTAATCTTTATCAATATACCAGAAACTATGAAATGTAAAGGAAATGTTGCAAAACATAGGATCGATATCTATGAGTACACAGAGGGAATTCAAATCATTAGGAAATTAAATCATAATGATAACATTTGTAAAACAAGAATAAAAAAAAAGTAATGTGTTACAATTGAGATATGAAAGAGACAGCGAAAAACAATTGCCTGTTTACATCGAGTTATGAGTACGTTTTTTTTTCAACTGCAAAAGGATTCAATCGTTTTTTATAAAATTTTTATAATATTCAATGATCGTGGCTGCGCTAGTTGAATGGTGTTGGTCACTTCTCGTGGCCGGTGATGTTTCCTGTAGAGCCGCATATTCAAGTCCTGATTTAACTGAAGATCCGTCACAGAGAGAGGCTGAGGCCTATTAAATTTGTCTCGGATCGAAATACTCACGTTGACGTGGTGTGGAAGCTTAGAGAATGGTGTGCTGACTCAGGAGTCTTCTTCGTCACCTGACCATGGCCCATCTCTAATAGCCCTCGTGTTACTTCTAATTGTGACATTGGATAGCAATCATTCAATTATTTAACTGAAGACCCGTCGTATAGAGAGACTAATACACGTTAAATTTGTCACGGCTCAGAGTTCTATCGTTGACGTGGTTTGGAGAGTGAAGGGTCAGTTCAGGTGTTGAACAGTGGTACAAGAAGCTTACTGGGCGAGGTTGGTGGATCTTTTCCTCGGATTAAATTGGTAGCTGGTAGCATTCAGTAGACAAATTAACTCGATGATCGAAATTAAAATGGATTTCAATTACTGGAACCCATGCGTGGATCGAATTATCTGGATTCAATTTTGACTTTTTTCTGTATAAAAATATTCCAATACAATCGAAAGGAGTACAAATTTTTCATACATTACGCTAGCACGATGGAGGTGAAGTGGTTGGTTTTAAAATACTGGAAATCAAAAAAGAGTGATTTCCTCATATTTTGTTGTTTTACACACACATAAAAGGAAAAGATGAGAAGCAAGAGCGGGAACAAATTGTGATGCATTTGAGGAATGAATATATGTACACTTCACACATACACATCAGAATGCGGTAACTAAGAGTTTCAAATTTTGTTCTAGTGATAAACTTTTAAAGATGCTCGACGCTCAAGATCAATGGAGATCCATAGTCATGAAACAAGAGATTCTGAAATTCAATTGCACTACGCGACTGAAAAAAACACGGAAGTTATTCCTAAACATATCGAAATCAAACGTGCAGGTCATTTAAAGAAGTTCTTTGTTTTCAAAAAACTTCCCCGAGTTATTGGCACTAACAACAAATGTAACGGGTATTCAACATCTTGAAACTTGTGGAAATCTCGTCGACTATGAAGTTGTGGCAATCAAACTTTACCAATATCTATCCTAATTACATCGATGCAATCATTGTTGATATTTCTCCGGGTTTAGTGAAACGGTCGACGGATTTTACATGCTAACATTATTTAAGCGTCTGTTTTAAAAACATTTCGTCTTGAGGTACCAGTTGCGGTAATCTTTCGAATTCCACTACTTGGCCTTAAATGCAGTGAGTCCTCAGAGTTTCCTTTTACAGCCTCGACGAGCACTCTAGTTCTATCTATTCCAAACGTGAGTTGTAACTTTCACTCAAGCCATCTCGAACTTTCTAAAGTGCCATGTGATAATTTCGTCAGTTTGCATAGAGTAGAAGGCATCAGGATGTTCAACACACCATCTCTTGATATATTTACACATTCTTTCTAATGATTTCCTCTTCGTAACCTTAGGCTTTTTCAAGATTTTTATCCTCACTCTGCGAAGAGTAAAGTAGAATCGATTGTCTCATTATAAGAACAGGTCTCGCATTTCATTCTTTGAGGGAGGTCATTAACCATCCTCACGAATGTGGAGCTTGGGTAGTAAATGAACAAATCTGGAAGTAGTAGTATCACTGGTTTCACAGGTGTTCTAACTTTTCTGAGAGAATACCGGCTCCTAAGAGGTGACATATTAGTTTTGATAAAAAAAAAAAGCTTAATTTATATATAAACAATACATAATGACAATGTGAAGTTATCAGCTGCAATAATGAAAGCACACCAAATGTAAAAAACATACACCTAAAAGTTCTTAGTATTAAAAAAATATTTTTTTCCTAGCTATTTTTTATTAAAAACCTGGCGTAGAACAAGCATAATTTACGACAGGTTCTAAAAGTATCTATTCACAACTGATGACTTTTCTAAAGAAAAAGTTTGTAGCTACATATCTTCTGCCAAACGGCGCTAGAACAAATTGACGTTGATTCATTGTTACGTTTTGATTTGGTACATATTTGTCCAAAAGTCGATGAGACATGGACTGATCGTGGATATCTGATTCATAATTATAAACTAGAATCTACTAATGTCAAAACAATAGGTTGTTTCCTGTGAATATGGATTCAAAAAAAGTGGCACCAAACAACCGAAAAAAGTTATATGGCAACCAAATTTTTGAGAAGTGAAGAGCGTTATACCGAAAACCTCTGGAAAAGAGAGAAAAATGGACCAACAGACACATTAGCTGTGCAAGTTAAGCATATGGTTTTAGGAAAGGGAGCTTTACTGCAAAACCACATTATTGAGGTGGACGACATCAGTGAAACGTTACTCTATGTAACCCAGATGACAGAATTTCTACAAATGCATTGAAAATAGTGAGAGCTTAATCTATGGGAAGGCTATAGATTTCAGAGAAGATCACTAGAAGTGTATGACACTATCCTCCTGCACTGACCTGCTAACTAATGGGCTTCCCTTCATAGGACACCATAGGTCCTCCTCCCTTTTCCCATGCTTCAGGAGGTGCCTTTCTAAACTACCTCTTAAAAAGTATACGACAAGGGGTCCTAGAGATCTTGTAACAAATGGCTCAAATCAGTAAATAGATTGGATGAGAATCTTAGAACCATATACAGATAGAGTCAAACTCATTTCTTATACAGGAACTTTCTAACAAACCAATTTAAAAATTAAATTCCACAGATATTTTTTTGTAAACCTTTTTATCACAAGGATTGTAACATTATCATTGCAGATTATAGTACAGGCCTCGGCTTTTTGATACGCTTTAGTTAGCTCAATATCCGATTCTGTAGGTTCTGAAACGGAAATCATAACGTTGACGGCACTATTGACAAATGATCCTTCTTCAAAAAATTGTAAAACTATGATATGTATAGCAATATTTGGGACAATGTGGTTCTCCAATGATATGGTAATTTTATAAAACTGACCCTTCTATTTTCCTACATTATATGATAGAGTTTTAGACAACCCTTGATGATATATGCAGTACATAGGTTCTATGAAAATGATGCAAATCTATCGGATTGTCACACCTAGCTAATGCATATAAATAAACTGAGCGATGCTCTCGCCTTTTCTAATAAGTTTTCCGAATGGAAGGTATTTTATTCTTGTGGGTAAATTTTGCAAATTTGCTTAAAGTATGCATCGATTTTTGCGACAAAAAAATGGTGCAACGAAGTAATAATTGATTCAATAAAAGTATATGCATATTTTTTAAAAAAATTATTGTGGGATATGAATACCTTTGATTATCTAGTATGAGATGGGAATTAAATGAAAATAGCATTCTCTTTACTAAGAAATATCAGAAAAATCGTCAACTAACTTAGTTCAAAATTACGATAATTGATTGTGATTTACGAACTTTTGTGTCGATCTGAAATAGACAGACTGAAGTGTTCACGACAACAAACAAAACTAGAAAAATGTTGTTAAATAAGGAACATATCGAATACTTTAACTCTTAGATTTAGGTACAATGATAGGTACCATATACACAGGTAAAGTTTTTCTTTAAGACAAATAACGACACACTTCAAATGACTTATTAATGGTTAATATTTTTCTTCAAATTTCCAACTTACATGAAATGAATTTATATATTATTATAAGCAATTAATAAGTAGTATAAATGTATTATTATTTATTCTCTTACTGGGCTTTCTCTTATAAGTTTTCAATTTCTAAACAGATTCTTATTTTTTGTTTTCAAGTTTATTTATTTTGTTTAATTAATTATAATAATTTTTATATGAGTTATATTAATTTTCTTTAGTTTTTTAATGATTCCTTTAATTATGTAGTTTCTTAGACATTAATGTAGTGAATTTGTGATCGATATGATTAATTTGTTTATGATGTGATATTTTGTGAATTATAATATTCATGTTTTGTGTGTGTTCACATATATATATTCATAAATATATATATGATGTATGTAATGTTTGCATTATATAGCATGATTCTATAAAGCGTTGTATTAAGTTTGTTTTTTCTGGTTAAATCTTGAAATATTGTAAGTGAATTGAATATTATTGTAAATACGACTTTTCTGTTCAAATCTAAGGAAGTCGACCTAATAAAGTTAGCGGATGATATTGGAGTAATTGCAGGGGCTGATCTAAAATGATAGAGGTCAGGAATTTAATCATAAAAAGTCAGGCTTTCATTGCTGAAGAGGTTTTTCAGAAAAAGTCAGTTAGAATTCATTATTGAAAAATGCTTCAGTGGCATTTCAACAGTTCATAGATCGTGAAGTCGTCCAATATCCAACTTTCGAAGATCCTATGAATATTTTTAAGACAGTCTTCCGGAGGCATGAACAATTCAAGCTGCAATCTAAAAAAGAGAAACGTAACTTCGTTTGTCAAAAAAGGGAAATATTTGGGGCATTGGATTTTAAGTAAAGGACTTGTAATACATCCAAGAAAAGTTGATATAATTTTAAATATGCCAGAGTTCTGAAGAATGTGAAGCAAGTTAAGTCCTTCGTTCGATCCTTTCCAAGGTATCGTAGATTTATTAATAATTTTTCTGAAATTTGAAGACCCTTAAGCAACAGACCCTTACAAAGAAGGCTGTGTGGAAATAGGGTGAACAGACAGCTTTTGATAAATTGAAAGAAATACTGATTTCACCTCCAATCTTAAAGCAAATAGCAAAAACTTGCCTTTCACAGTTAGAACTGATGCCAATGAGTATGATAACGATTCTGTTCTCTTTCAAGGGAAGAGAGAGGATGAACAACCAGTTGAATATACTAGCCGTATGTTAACACCGTCTGAAAGGAATTATTCCACAACTGGGTGAAAGGTCCTTGCTGTGATTTGGTCTTTGAATAAGTTCCGAGGTATGTTGTATATCCGAGGGTATGTATGTCCAATATAACTGTCGCTACTGATCATCAGTCTCTGAAATTGAAGTTAATCCTCAAATCCCCAATAGGTAGATTAGTTTGATGTCTCTCCTATTTATAATCATAAACTTGAAAATTAATGTATTCCTGGGAAATAAAATATTTTTGCTGATATGGTGTCTCGTCCACTTTGTGCGTATGACAATGGAATCAGTTGTGAACCTATTACTGTGATGATTGATCTTCCTACTAGACAACATAGTGACTTAAGATCTGGACAGTTAAAAGATGAGGAAATTAAAAGATTATAGAATGTTGTGAAGATAAAAATCTCGACTTTTCTAGATAGACCAGTTGCTGTTATTTTTTAAATAAAGGAGTTCTTTACAGAAACTCGCCTGACAGTGAGTTATCTCGAGTGATTTTCCCAAACTCTATATGAGGTTAAGAAGAAAATGATAAATGCCCCAAACCGAAGAAAAGAGTTCGCAAACTGACATCGAAAGCCTGCTCTTGAATACAAGTCTGGAGATTACATATGGGTACAACTACACCTAATCAGTAAGGCTAAAATGGGGATAAGTTGCAAATTAAGTTGCCGAGATGAGACGGATCTTATGTGATTATCTCACAAAGATCTCTTACGTCATACGAAATCGCCAGTCGTGATTAACCAAACGAAGTTTTTGGTGTTTATCACTCCTTTTCTTCAATATTGTCCACAGGGGTTTCCCCAGTGCAAACGAAAATACATTGCTATAGAATCAACATGCAGTTTTGAGTGTTATTAGAATGTTTCAAATTATGTGTCTGTCGATTAGAAGAGTGTTCATCAAATTATGTTATTAAATAAACGTCTTTCACCTAAATTATGAATTTAAACCTTTTGCTGAGTTAGCCGGTGCAAACAAATAAGACTCTTATGGTAAAGCTTCTGGCGATACCATAGCTCTAAATTTTTTTAAAATTGAAGATGTCTGCTTTTTTCATTCAATCAAATTTTTCCCTAGAAAAATTCGAATAATTTTCAAATTTTGTAAGATTCTTCTGAAGAGATTAAGAATTTTTTCAATTAAAAAATGGGTTCCCTAATGTTAAATGAGTATCTACATTTGACTATAGAAAATGTTTTACTATCAAATTTCGAAGATACTTATTCCAATTGATAGATAATTCTTTACTATATTTTAAAATGAAAAATTATTGAAAAAAATTTATATAAATTTTTTTAAAAATATAGCTATGTATTTGTATTGCATATAAATATCAGTTTTTACTATATATAGCTATGAAACATGTGATTTAAAACTTATTAGGTTCCTCACACCCTAAAACCTCTAAATAAAAAAATTTCATGTAATTTCCTGAAATCATTCAAAAAAAATATTCATTAAAGAAGTTACGATTCCCGATTTTTTTTTAGTGTAAGGTGTCTTGTACTTGTTTAACAATTGTTAACGATCAATCGCTCAATTATTTGTAAAGGAAAAATGTGAGAACAGTCAGTTTGATTATTAAACAAATAACATTGATCAAAAACTTTCACTGAAATAAAAAATTGGACAAAAATTTTAATATCAAAATATAATTTAAATGTGACTGAAAAAAATATCTCTTTATTTTTACTAATTGTAAAGATCTATAACCAATTAAAGATAAAATAACCAATTATTCGAAAGAATATTTATCTAAAAATTAGAATATTAGCTTGATATTGTATTTATTATATGTGTTATATATTAATATCAAATACGTTAAAGTGTAATACATTATAAAGTTCTTCAATATTTTGCGTGATTTTTTTTTTCAAGAATAAATTTATTTGAAATATAATAATAGAAATTAATGCTTATATTTTCAGTTTCAATTGTAAAATTTAACAATTTTTTACAAAATTTTATAAGTAATATTTATACATGAATAATTTTCAGAATGAAAAGAATTATAAAATATATAAATAAACGTGTGATCTATTTGTCATCATGTGATAAATAAGCACGCAAGTAATCAATACTTTGGTCTTCTAATCGTGTTCTAATTTTTGTACAAAATCATCTCGCCTTAAAAAAAGTTTCTTTCATATTCCACACTTGTTGATTTATTAATTATTAAAGAATCGTACACTCTCTCTGTTGGGGAATATATTTTCTTGTTAGGAATATTTTCAAATGCCTTTCTAACGATTTTATTAACATTAAATGTTTTGTGCGAATTTCAGGAGGATTAATACATTATTCTTCCTGTTTTTGTTTTTTGATCAATAAGTTATGTTTTCCTTCATCGAAATCATCATTGTAGATGTAAAAGAAATTATGCATTCTGAATTTTTGGAATCAGTAGTAATTATGCTTTCTGTTTCCATGCAGAAAATTTGCACTAAAAAGTGTATAATAATTATGTATATAATATATTGAAAAACTATGGTAAAAAACAACGTAGAATTACCAATGATAATTTGAAGGGATTAAAGTAGAAATTTACCGGTGAATCAGTTTATTAGCTTATTGAAATTCCAACCCCTAATCAGGAATATTATAATAGAAATAAATATTAATTACATATTAATGATTATGCAATGGAGGACATAGCACGAAGAAAAACTGTGAGTGGAGAAATAAAAAAAAATATATAACCAATCTTATTATTACTACGAAAAGAAAAATCTAAAATTACAACTTTGTAAAAACATAACCAATCCACTGACATTGTATGGAGAAATTCTGTCAACAAAACTAAATATGTTTTTCATAATATATAAATATCAGGGAGAATATTAGCGGTGAAAGTAAAATAAAAGTTAAATTATCTTATTAATGTGATAAAATCTGTTATTTACGTAATTCCAACATAAAATTAGCTTTGACTGAAAGAAAAAAAAAATAAACGATATTCAATTACATTGCTCAAATTCAACGATGATACAATTATTAAACAAAAAAAAAAAAAAAATATTACTTACCCTCTCAGGTTCATAGATTGTAATTTAAAAGATAAATCGTGGAATAAAGTTTCTGGGAAATTGAGGGAAGAGAACGGATAAAGATATCCATATCCTAATAAAAGAGGAATTTTAATTGTGAACATTCTCAGCGAAGCAGTGTAGTTAAAACGGAATCCTTGCATGAGATTGTAATTCAGTCTCGTAGCATGAAACAGGGCCCAATCCAATTCAGCTTGTTTACCTTTCACCACTAGGTACGACAATATACTCTCTTTAAACTTTATAAACTCAACTGCAAGTGCGGAATGCTCACGATCGTCGAACAATTCCTTCAAAAACAGCGTCAAAGCTTGGTCGAATTTGCAAGAGCATTTTAGAGAACTGAGCACCTTGGCGTATTTCAAGGCAGCTTCTATTTTATTCTGGGATTTTGGTATCCTTTCCAGCAGGATATTTTTGAGTTGTTTGTCGCATTCCTGACCGTACACATTCTTGCACGAGACTTGCACTTTTTGGAAATAAAAACAAAAGTCGTCATCGGTGCACACATGCTTCGAGAGGTCCGTGTGAACCACGTCGAATTTTATTGCCTTCGGTGGTCCAGGGTCCAGTTCTTTCGTTAAATCGAGATGAAAGGTGTACAGAGTCTTTCTTCTATTATCAATCCGGTTCCTGAAAGCCTCTGTCGTGAAAATACGCTTTTCACGTTTACTGTATTCACAGGTGTTCAGATCCAAGTACGTTATTGATCGCTGAGCCAAGAAACTGTATCGTACGACATCGATCCTGCGTTCGATTTTGACAACTCGAAACTCAAGAGGCTGAAATAAGTAAATAAAAGGAGGATAGTCGTCATTGTTGTATTCACGTAAGGGTACTGCCATTATGCATTTGCGACGCGGAGTAGATTAGTTCATTACTATAGTGGCGAGGGGTGGAGGAGTGAGAATATCCGAAATCTACAAGAGTGCGCATGATCCGTATCGATTTTACTTCATCCAGAGCAGAAGAGCGACTGGGGAAAGTATCTACTGAACCACAGCGCATGTCCTGTACGAGACAAACACAGAATCTCTCGGATGTTTTCGTATTTTAATATTTATTTATTTTCTTGTGAATGAATTAAGCCGATGACAAAATAAATGTTTTTGAATACCTTAAATTTTTCGTAAAACTTTTCCTCTTCCTTATACACGTTGATTTTATGCTAGTAATTCAGGCATTTCTAACAATTGATTATTTATAAAAAGTAAGTTATATTTCTGTAGGAATATTTTGATTATGTTACGGTTTTGTGAATGTTGGGCAATAGAAATATTTAGGTATAAATTTAAGACAACAAGTCAACAAGGTAGAGGGGAGGGAGGGGAAATAAAAGTATTCCTTTAAAAATATAATTCATGAAACAATTTAAATATATAACAGAGTGCTAAATAACCAATGAAACTACGTTGTCAGTAATACAATACAGAACTTATACAAAATAATTTTGTCATCATTTTATAATTTTAATCATAATACGTAATTCCATGCTTTAAAATATGTTAGTTAAAATGTTGTTTTTTTTTCCATTTGAAATGTTTTGTGCTTCATAAACATAGTTAACATAAATTATTTTGAATTTAATTGCTTAATAGTTCTAGTTGTATGCATTTATAAAATATTTTGCATTAAATTATTTTATAATTATAATTATTTACATAATAAATTTAATATTCTCACCAATCATTCCACTTAATAAAATTTTTATAAACTTTGCCTTGAAGACGATTCCCATAATGTACATAAGACAAAATAATAATATGGAGTTCCAAAAAATTAAGAACAATAAAAATATTTTTAACTACGCTCTTAATCGTATCTTGCATGTAAGAAAAATACGATTAAAATATCTTTTCATTAGAGCAAATTTCCTTCTTATAAATATTATGTTTTATTTTTAGTAATTTTTTAATTTATAACATTTAAAAGGAAATGATAAAAGATAAGGAAAGGAATAATTCCCGATAAGAAAATACAATTCGCAACGATTGAAAGAAATTAAGGTCTCAGTGCATTTGCAATAACAAAATCTTTCAAAAAATAAATACGTTTACTTAGACTCATAAATTTACTACTCAAAATCCAAATTCCCTTCGCGAAGGAAGAAATCAGGTTTCTACAGTAATTATTTAATAGAAAAAAACAACAATAAAAGTTATGATACTGATTTATGACTGTACGATGTTGATGTATGTTATAAACATTTAGAAAAAACAATTGCAAGAAGTCTATGATAAGTTACATACATTGGTAAACTTTTAAGATATCCATTCTCAATGGTGATGAAACTGAATCTATTTACCACATTTTTGTTTAATTACAAAAAACCTAAAATGAATTTATGTACAAAAATGCAATAAATTTATTTTAGACGTAAAGCTTTATTTGAATTTTTGCAAGTTACAATCGCGGTACATTAATCAACTGTATGGGGTTTTTTTTTTTTTTTAATTTCGCCCCTAGATATTTGAAAAGGTACATATTTCTGTTACATGTTTAAAATAAAACTTGATATTTTAATTTCTTGTTGCTATACATAAGTGTAGGATTTTCTTGAATTGTGGGTTCCAGAAAATCAGCTCAAGCAATTTAAGTAACATTTTTTCATGTATAAAAATTATTATGTTATTTCCTCATCTTAAATTTCAAAATAAAAGAAGTATAATTATTATTTAATTAACAATTCTTTTTTAATTAACAATCTTTGAGCTCTTTTCTCTTGGATTTTTTTTTAATTTGAATAAAACATGTTCCATTCATGGTCGAGTGGTTGTAAAAAGAATAAGTCAATTCAGACATTTTTTTAGCTGCAAAACTTTAATTACAATTTAATGCAGCACGATACACAACATATATAATAATAACACGCATCTAACTGAATTATCAGACACTGTTCGTTTCTCCCGCCATTGCCCTCGAGTCCCTCACTTTTTCTCCTTCATTAGCCTGGGGTTGAATTCTTCCTGCCCTCCTCGTCAAATTGAATTCTTCTTCAACTTCTAGTCAAGTTGACTTGTTATTTTTCATAAATGTTTACTATGTGCAATTTTCAGAATAATAATATGTAACTTTACAATAGAATGACTTAATATCTAAATTTCTTTGAATTAATATTATTATTCAGAATGCCGTCAAAATGGTGATAAATTTAATGTTAATCAAAAAAGGTTCGTTTTTCATAAAGAGAATTGGATTTGTTGGGAATACTTAAAATTATAGAGGTCCTATGGCTAATTGCGTAATTATAAATTTTTACATGAATTCTCCTTGCTCACTAACACACATAACTCCACACTCACTCACACGAATGGAATGATAAGATAGATGGGCCAGATAGATAGTGAATAAAATGAATAAAAATGGGCAGACAGAATGATAGACAGGCCAAGGTGAGGCAGGTAGATAGATGAAATGGTCAAAATGGAATATGAATAGATAGATGTGATAAATGGTAGATAGGCCAAACCAGTAGGCCGATGATAGAATGAACAGATAGATGAAGTAGATAGAATAAATATAAGAATAGAATAAAATGAAATAAGATACAGATGACCAGATAGATAAGAATAAGGCCAGATGATAAAATTAGGTAGATGATTAGACAGAATGAATGCTGATAGATAGATGAGCCGGAATAGATAAAACCAGAATACATTCAAATAAGATAGACAGAGCCAAGAGCCAGACTTGACCAATGATAAAACCATTCCGTCGTCGTAATGAATAGAATTTTTTTATCAGTAGAATGAGCAAAGATATTTAAAAATAGCGTTGATAAATCATGAAAAAATGCTGCAAAAAAAGACTTGATAAGGTTGGTTGAAAAAACTCTAAAAGAATGGGATGGCTATTAGCGATGGCCTTTGGGTCAGGAGGACAGCTCCAGCCCAACCTCAATTATCCCATGTGACACTCTGATGGAGTATTTCAGTTACAGCTCGACAATACTGCTCATATAACGATCATAACTACCGAGTTCCCTCACACACTCAAAAAAAAAAGCTTTCACTATTTATTTTATGTATATAGTTAGTTGTCATATTTATGTTTGTATCATTTAAAAACTTTTGGTAGTTATACTTCCGTGTTTGTTGAAAAATTTTCACTTGCCAATTTCTGCTCCGCACATTTGCCATCCTTCCTAATTTTGAACCACGACTCAATCAATCGACACTCGAGCTGGCACCCCTCATCAACGTGAGGATTTTAGGCAACATAAATTTAATATGCATTAATATCCTGAACTTCGTTTTTGGAAAATTAAGGAACTGAACCCGTTGTCAGTTCGGTGCTTTATCTACTAATCTACCGCGAACCCAATATATACGTTTTCATATGTTTGAGGGTGGTTCAAAAAATACCCGTGTCGGCAATGGGTATTTCCATTTACAGTATTTTCCCTCTATCATTTTTTCTTTGTTCGAAAAAGTCCATGAGTATGACACCTTTCGCTTCTAAAATATCGCTGCCATAATTTTTTCCGGCCAATCAAACTGTCTTCACCTTCATTCAAGCAGAATCACTAGTAACCCATTGTTTGGATTGTTGTTTGATTTCTGGTGTTTAATGAGAAGTTACAGGTCTCAAAGATGGTGACAACTCGACGGAAAATGACGGCAATTCGACACGGCAGCAATCAGATTTTTATTAAGCAGTAAATGGTTGACACATAAAAACTAACTTATGAATCAGTAGCAAATTTGTTTTGATGCCCTTTAACAGATAGCAGCTATAATAGTATCACCATCTTACATTAACAACTCCATCTGTCATCAAAAACAGGTAGTTTTTAAACCACTTTCGTATGTGTCATCAATAACTATAGTGATTGGATGAATGCATAATTTTTAAAAAACCATATTTTTTCTATTTCATCGATTCTAAATCGAAAACAAAAAAATAGCAAATGCTATAAATAAAATAACACTTGAGATTATAGCATAAAACTGTTCGATATTGATATTAGAATCGAATTTTTTTTTCCAAAAGAATGCTTGTTTATCAGTAATAAAAACAAATTTTAATTACAAAAACATTAATTATTTATTGAATATTCTTCAATTAGCTGCATTAATTTGATAACAGTTTGTTACACTCAAATATTACGATATAAACTCAAGGATGTGTATTACG
>BMAW01046244.1:82960-124487 GCA_019974015.1 Nephila pilipes | reverse complement strand
TGATATAATTTTGTCTCGTTTTTGAAAGCATAAGATATCAAAAATGTGCAATGAAATATGCACTGCTGAATGCATAATCGATAGCTTCAAATTTCAGAATAGGAAAAAAAAAATTGTTAAATTTAGATAATGTTAGTGTACGTACTAACAGCCCATGGGAATAATAAAATGTAACCTCTAACGGTGTGGAAGCTTCAGATATTTATGAAGATAACCAAAACTTCAGATTCAATAAAATTAATATACTATACATCTATATATACTATTCTTCAACCATTCTTATTAGCCGCGATAGCCTAGTGGTCCTGGTTTCGGATTCGTGGTCGGCCTTTTCCATTCAGTCACGGATTCTATCCTTGGCCGCTAAAGATTCACAGTGTACCTGAGGCTGATGCATGTTAAATCCTTCGGGGCCCAAAGTCTTCATGTTGGAGTGGTGTAAAAATTAGAAGAGTGAATTCCAGCTCAGTTGTTCTCATCCCTTGACCGAAATTCATAATTAAGAGGTCCGTCGTTATCAGAGAATATGAAATAATATTCGATGATTGAATTGAATTCTCAACTTCGTTGTGTGAAGTATTTTATTTTCCCATTTATTGTATTTTCCTTTTTATCAGCGACTCAGACAAAGATTTGGAAATGGAATTTAGAACTCATATTTTGGTTCAGAAGTGCAAGCCTTACCGAAATAGGGTGAGGACATCTTGATCATGTTTGTTGTCTAGCACTTGTTACTTGGGAATATCTGAATTTCTTACTCTCAGAACTCTACAGTGATCTCCGAAAAAAAATTTGAAATAAACAAATAAAACTTTCAACAATCAAGTGTTAAGTAACTGTTAAAGGTTAAGAGATTAAGAGTTTATTTTTAAGAGTTTACAACATCTAATTTTTGATGAGGCATTTGTTCTGTGTGACATTTAAATCCAGATATTTGAATAAATGTAATTCAGAATCTTAAATGAAATCATAACAAATATTTATTAATGCAAGGAACGAATGTCATAAATAGTTCAAAAATATTTTTATGAGTGACGCAGAATTTGTTTATTCAGCATTGGAATTGGAGCATGATCTTTTTACCATATATTTTTTTTCATAACCAATAATAATCTATGGAAATTACTTTAAAACTACCTCTATGCTTTAGAAATTATATTAAAACTACCTGGAACATGAATTACAATTTTTATTATTAATAGTGAAAATATGAATCAAGTTTATTTTATCAAGTATAAACATATGCCCTTATTTAGTCGAGGCTTTTGACTTTTCAATATCCTTTAAGATGTTTGATGTTCCAGAAATACTGCATGTAAACTCTGTATAAAGGTAAGAACTTCTCTTGTTCTTTAAAAGTAATTAATAATAGAGAGGAATGTTTAAATTTTAAAAATATCTTCCATGAAAAAGAGAATAAATTTATGTTTTGAAATTATCACGTGCGTTGGAAACACTTTAACAAATAATATTATAAAAAACAAACAGTTTGAATGCAGTTTCAGTATTATTAGAACATTGGAAACAGGCCGAAAAACACAATTCATAGTATTCTGTTTTAGTAACGTAATTTAGGTCTAATTTCTTTATGAGTAATGTTTGGAGAAAAAATTTGAAAAATGATGTACTTTTGGTAATTGTTCCAAATGTCTTCTCCAAATACACCCACTTTATCGAATATTTTAAATATCAAATAAATTATGAAAAGAAAATAAGTCTGGCAGAATAATTTAATCGCTATAAAATTATTTTAAAAAGAATAATTTTTTTCTAACCATTTTGTAAAGTAATTTACATCATACATAATTACAAATCAAAAAATGAGTTTCAGTTAGCATTCTCTCTTACTAATGCTTTCTTAAATTCTTGATAAATTTAAATAGCTTTTTATCATAAAAAGTATAGAAATGATTTTGTATGTCTGTTAAAAAATTGCAACATTTTTACATTTTATTCCTTAGGAATGAACTCGGAATGAAGTGAAAATTTCTGAAACATTACTTGAAGTACTCAGTTCATTTCCTTTTAAGTTGCTTGTCAAGAAATATTAACGCTTTTTAGATCAAATTTTTCTAAGGATAATATAAGTAATTTTTCAAGTACTCATTGAAATCTTTAAAATTGATTCTTGAATTATGACAAATACATTGAAATCAGTTTAAATAGTACATGTTAAGATGACTGTTTGGTATTTTATGAATAGTTTCAATGTAAAAGTGTGCTTTTACAATTTGAAAAGTGTTAAGCATAATAAAATATTAACCAATAAAACGTATATTTTCATTTAACTCAAATACATGATATGTTTATTCTACTAATTTTTCAATCTTTTTAAACGTATTTTGTTTTCCAAATTTCTTAAAATGAAAGTTTCATTAATTGCTTATTATAAATATCCTAAGCAGCAATATTTTGTTATATTACACATTGTATAATGAAAATATATTTCAGTCATTTAAATAAAAGTATTGAAAACTTTTGAAATAAATGTATTAGAATTTTTGTTTTATTTTAAAAAAATATGGAAATAATGATCCAATTTATGCACTAACTAAACCCACCACATTTCTAGTTTTGAAATTATGTTTACCGAAAATACCACTTGTACATTGTTTGCATTTTTAGAAACCTGTGATGAGCATAAAAATGTAGAATTCTAAAATGATTTACAAAATAATACTTGATGAATAGTTTTATGATACATTAAAATTAATTATAAGTCATAATATTACCGAACAAGAACAAAATATTGAAAATAGTATAGCAGAGTTAAAATCATTATAAAAACATTATGATAATGACATAAAAATGTGGTTTCTTTAAAGAAATTGCTTTAGAAATCTATTCATTCATAAATAACTTTGAAGTAAGTCTCTTATATAGTCTAAAATTAAAATACACCACGCGAAAAACGTTGTAAAATTTGAGGCAAGAATTTTCACTGATAAGGAAAAAGAACAATAACAAAAGTAAAATACAATTAAATAAGTCTCCAAACATCTTTTTCTCTGCCAGTTTAAATTATTCATTCTTCTATTTGAGATAAATTGGCTTTACTCTAAATTGTTCATTTTACTTTTTAATAATTTACTAAGTTCACCTTATTTCAGGTTACTTTTAAGAATTTCATGAAGACATTGCATGGCAAGAATAATATATCATGAATCATTATATGGATATCTAGTCTATTCTTTGTTTCTTATATGCAAATATTATGGAAAAAATAATTGGACTTAAAAATATCCTTACACTTGTTACCAGATTATTTTGACAAGAAGTTTTCAGAAATATATAAGGATTTCTTTAAAAAAAAGTGTTAGAAAGAAGAGATAAAACTAGATCTATACTTCCTTCAATGAAAAGAAAACACTATTTTATTTTTGGGAGCAATATATTTTTTAAGTTCAGGAAAAAAGAAATAACATTTTTACAACAACTCAACCCATGGCAATGTGGTTGCAATTTTAAAGAAAACATTCATGTTTACTACCAATAGAAGTTTATGTATTTCTCTTTGATAAAAGTTTCATTTTAACTTATACTGTGTTCAAACGGGAAAAGTTGGAAAACACTATGTATTCAATACAATTTTTCTGATGCAGTGAAGTATTTGAATTCTTCTCTAATTTGTACACTTTTTTTTGTTGAAGCATTATTTTACGTACATCAAAAGTTTCTATTACTTTTTTTTGGTCATGAACGGCATTTCTTAGAACTTTTGTTTTGAAAAAATAAACAAACCATATGTTAACGTATATTTTGAAAATATATAAATTTTTAAATATATGTAGGTAAACAGTTCTTAATAATTTAGAAAGTCTCGTGTTTCACATTATTTATTCAAATTTAAATCATTTTTTGCAATTAAAAATAGTTGGTTTTTATGAAACATTATATTATAATTCATTATTAGAAGTAAATCACTAGAAGTAAAGTGTGAGTTAGTTGAATAAGTAACCAACAAAATTATGCACAGTAAAATATTTTCTACGTCCTAAATTTTAAAATTATTCAATGCAAATATTTATTTGTAAGTTATACATGTATTTAACTTTATTTTTTATTTAACAAGAATTTATATTTGTAAGCTGACATCCTGTTTTTAATTTTATCTTTGCAATCACAAGTGGTAAGGAATCTGTCTTTAGTCTTTCCAATTAAATAATACTTCAATAATGTGAAAAATAACAATTTAATACTAATTTGAAAATTATTTTAGTATTAAAGATTTTGTTAAAAACTTTTATCCGAAAAATTTTATCCTTTAAATCGAAATGGATTAAATTTGTTTTCAGGAACTTTATGAGGAATTTTTTGGGATGGATAACAATACATATTTTCTCTTGGGGAAATAAATTAAATGCCTTTTTGAAAGTTTACTCAGGTTATTAAAAATATACTTTATTAAAAGAATGTGTATAATTTTGCTTTTACATTTCTTGTATAGAACGCCCTTGTTTAAATATGAGTGGGACTTGAGATAACAAATTTCTCTATGAAAGATTTTACAATAATCCAAAAGCATTTTAATTAGTCACTTATGAAGCATACATGCAATGAATATTTTAAGATACTAAATTATGTTGAGGAAAACCGTGAACTTTAGAGATTAATGGACAAAGTCTTTGAATGTCACAGTTCGGAAGACAGCATACTATTTATCATAAAGAAGAATCTGCTTTATGGAGTTAAAGTTGTGCATACTTAAAACATTTTAGAATATATAAGGATTTAAGGAAAGTTAAAAGTTTCTTTTTTTAATAATTACTGTCACTTAACTGGTGTCACTTTTTTAAAATTTCTCTAAAGTAAATAATGAACCTTTTAAAAACTTTCAGCTTCCTACAATAATATATTGGTGCATTTTTTCACCATAAAAATTGTGGTAATTTTTTTTTCAACAAAGATGAATTAATATTTTTTTATCATTTGAATAAGGTTCGAAAAGAATAGCGTTTTTCCTATGTATAATTTTATCCAAATGAAATAGAGAAGGGGAAATGTTAACTGTAGATAATGAATGAATAAATGAAAAATTTTCTTAAATATTTCAAAATGGAGAAAAAAGTTTCAAAATTGTCAAATAAGATAAAATATAGGATTAATCTAATACATATCAACTAATTTTATTTATCAAATATGTTATTTATTCTTAAATAGAAGAAAAACAAATCTTAATTTTACAGGCATTTTTTTATTTAATAAAAAAAATATCAAGATTCTTGTTTTATGGCTGATTTCAAACTAGTATGTGCTTCCCTCAATTTAGAAGAATTTTTTTAAAGTATATTTTTCAAATAAAACAGGTAGGTATGGTTAAAGGCGTATTGAATTGTTAAGTTAATTATTTTTTTAAAATTTTTAATGAATGATCAAAGGAATAATGAATTGTTTCATTCATTGTGAATCGCATTCATAAGTGACAAAATGGTTATTGGTTAAGAAAGTTTTGTTTGATACGATAAATTTCAAACATTATCATGAATGAAAACGATACGTCAGCTGACATCTTATTCCGTAAAATATCACAAAAACGAAGTTAAAACTGCACAAGCCCACTTTACGACTTTTAACATACACAATATAGCCAAAGTTCATACTACTAACTTGAAATCTACTAAAATTGGTGTAAAAATCAATTTCACAGAATTACATGTAGAATTAAGATTTATCTTGCTTGAATTAGGATTTGATTCCATGATGATACTGAAGAATTATTGGCTTTGAGCTTAAGACTATAATAACTTTGTTACTATTTCAGAATGGTTCGAGGGGATATAAAGTATTTCTAAGCAAACACATATTAACATCATTCTTACATTTTGAAAATCCAATAAGAATAACATGGAATCAAATTAAAATAGAATTTACTTTCTTAAATCATTACTTTAAATATTAAAGACTTTACAATCAATATTATTGCGATACATTTGCTTATTAAGATTTATTATGACTTTGCAAGTAAATGGTAACAATTGTTGCAGAAATGATTTGATGATTAGAGAATAAAGTATTTATCGACTACACTGCAAAGATTTTATTCCTTGCAATACATAGCTACATTAAGTTATTATTAATTACATATTTTTTAAAAAATTCCTGTAAAATGTTTTGTTAAATATATATTTATTTTAACTTGCATTTTTGAAAAAAAAAAGCAATTTTAAACATGCACTTTATAAACATGCATTTATATTAGTTAATTAACAAAGCGGGCTTTCTAATGGAAATGACTCGTTTTAATTCCATAAACAAAACAAATTGCCTTTAAAGTAAAGCCATTAATGTAAATATATGTCACCTATAATACATTCATAGTTCATCATATATATTTAACCAACAGAGTGCAACATGATCCAAACCATTTATTATCGACGACACATTACCCTAGATTTACGGTCATAAATCTTAGGATTACATTTCTCAAGTTATTTACCAACTTCGTCCAGAATCACCGCAAGAAGCAAATCCTCAATCAGATGGCTTCGCTTTTGGAATGCGAGTGGCTATCCACTTGTGGTCAATCTGTCAAAACATACCCATGAATTAATCAGAACTCCAAACCCCATCACGATTTCTCATTCATCCGAAGATGAGTCGTGGTCTTGCATGTTGATCTATCATATCAAGGTTCTATTAATAATATTGGCGCTGTTTGGAAAAGTGGAAGGAGTCATTGAGTCGAAAATTGTAGTAATTCTAAGAAGTCAAGCTGTTGTTAATTGAAAATGCAAGGAGTTTTAAAAAAATGATGCAGGCAAATTAAATGTACTGGTTATGGTTTCTTTGAATTGCCTAATTATTTTAATAAATTACCATATATTTATTTGATGTGAGACGGCTATGTACCTATTTTAATTAACAGACATCACTTTTTTGTTGCATATATGTATTATATATACATGTTGCTAATCCTCCTTTCTTAAAAATATGGTTGGATTATCTGAATAAAAATACCAATAAAGCAATTTTTGTTGGAATTTTATTCATAGCATTTAATAAAACTTTAAATGAGTTTTCTCTTTAGCATAATTTATATTTTAGAGGATACAGTAAATTTATAATTATATAATTAAGTACTCATCTGAGAATATTAACAAAGTTTGGTAATTATTCCTGGTTTCATTCATTATACGGTATGCTTATTTAATAGAAAACTGAGATTATTCTATCTGTAAAATTTAGAAGTGATTCATTTATAGTAATTATTCATATTTGAGTATAATATAATTCAAAAAATGTTTATTAAGAAAAATATAAATATTTTTTACAATAACATAAATATTCTTCAGTCTAATGTACATTTCAGATTAATTTCACTAAACATGTATATTCTTGTGAATAACTTTTTTAAAAAAACTACAAAGATTTCCTCTTACATTAGTTGAAATAATATCTACCAATTAAATAAACTAAAACTTATATTAATAAAGAAAAATGCAAAAAATATAATATTTAATGTCTGGATCATATTTTTTAACATACTTTTCTAGGCTACATTATACAGAATTAGTTTCAATTTATTACAATTGACATAAAATTGCTCGTAGAACGAAATAAAACGAGACAAGTATCTTAAGACTTGAAATCTCTAAATCCTAACACGTAAAATACATCAGAATCATATGACACCCGTTCACTAGCTTCTAACATCATGAAATACATTTTAATTTAAAGAGTTCTGTGATGATGTAAATATATGAGCTTTAATAATAGATAATCCACTTAACCGCTGCATGCTTATACTTTGCTTTATCATTGAAAATATTTTAATTTTTAAGCCTAAGAGTAGTTTTTTTAGATGCCTTTCGGTTGATACAGAGATTAATTTATTACATGAAAAACTGTCAATAACTTAATTTAAATTTATTAGTTTATTTACTTTCTAAAGCAAAATAATTTCAATTTGAAAAAAAAAAAACATGTGAAAATATCTCATTAGTTTTGTAAAATATTCATTTGACATCCAATTCTAAAATACTGCTGAAAAGTAAACAAACATTTATTCTATAATTTCAAAAGTTAAAATTAATTAGAAATAAGAAATACAATGTTCTAATTAATTAGAAAATTTATTTTTATATTTCTAAATCAATCAGTGGATGTTTCGTTTATCGTATTTATTGAAAACAAATAATGAATGTAAACTCTATTCGTATAACTGGCTGTTATGAAACCTACTTAAGAGCAAAATGTATGTTTTTATATACAAGCTTACACACAGAATTTCTTTTCCTTTTTTGAATAATAGGCAATGCCTAAAATTTTACCTTTTAGTGCTTCAAATATAATATATAGTCAGAAAGAAACAAAATACATATTTAAAATATTTTCAATAGAAATATGTAATTTTATAGTGTGACTATTTTAGACTTATTCTAAGATTATTCGAAAAAAAGTATATTCTTTCGTAGCAATTTTTTGTTTTCATTTTCTTATGCAATTTGTTTCTACATCAATTAAGAAAAAAAATATAAATGCTCTTAAAGACAAAGTATGAAAAGTTTAAACATAAGGAAACAATAAAATACTCCCTTGATTTATCTAAAGACTCTTAGCATAAGCATGAATAAATTACATACAACACCAGAATTATTTTACATGATAAATAGGTAATATACAGTGCAATCAGAAATTGTTTTCAAGAATACTTAAAGCCTGAAGAATAACTTAAGCTACATTATAAATTATTGTTAAAATGCTATTTCTAAGATATTTTTAACACTTAACACAAGCGTTTTAAAATTATATAAATTTGTTATATGTTCTCTAAGAGCGTAACACATTTTATTCTTTAAATTATATAAACTGTCTACAAAGCGAATTAAATATATTTTTTAAAATTGTTCTCTTTTTTTATTTTTATCTAAAAATCTAATTTTTGTCCATAATGAAATATAAGGTATCTTTTAATTTTCAAATATCAATAATAAAGAAAAAAAAAAACACTTGAACAAAATTTTAAAAAAATACTTTCATATTTTAAAAAGGTTTTTCGATTATAGATTTATGATATGATTATTAAAATAAGTTTAAGACTAAAATAGTTCTGTCTTTTTTTTTCTTTAATATTTCTGTAAATATCACAGGGTTTTGAAAAAAGTAGGCCATTGGCCTTTTTTTTAATTTTGTCAAAAAGATATAGATTTTATAATATAAGGTTAAAAATAATATAAACTTTCATTGTTATATTAATGTACTCGTATTATTTATTTATAGAGCTGCATTTCGTTAGATAAAGTATAAAGAATACTTCTCACTTGAAACAAGATTTATCCTCAGTATTTCTGGTATTTTGTTTTACGGTATTAACATTCGTGAACATATTTATCCCACTTGGGAATATTTTTGAAACGCATTGGTCTGCAAAAGTAAAACAAAACAATTTGATTTATGTCTTATATAATGTGAAACGTTCGATATACATGGCTCTCTGGGACCAAAAACCAATAATTTTCATTTTCTTTTAGGCCTTTCCCCATGGAACATATTTGTCTTCTATAAATCAATAGGATATAATATTAACCAAATAGAAATTTCTAGCCGTTTATTATTTCAAATAGCAAACATTTGTGAAAGAGGTTATATGTATGGTTGAAAACATCTGTTTATATATATATATATATATATTTATAATGAAACAATTCTGAATATAACACCATGCAAAAGTTAATGCATCCTGATGAAACAAGTAAAACAAAACATATTTTATTTAAATTTAGATGAAGACATTAATATTTACACATCTTTATAAAGACATTCAAATTACTGTTTTACTGCTCAGTAAAGAATCATAAATCTAACTAAGTTATAAAGAAAGTATTGTTTAAATATATGAAATATAAAATGCAACATAATAAATCGAATCTCTCACTGTTATCTTGGTGAATGAATGTCATTAATATATGTTAGGTTTAAGACTCTTTTGTGTTGACATAATTATATTTCAGAATTCTATGATAATTTTGTAAAAAAAAAAATCATAAAACGTATATAAATTACTTTTAAAATATATACTATAAACTTTATTCGTTATTTTTTTTTGTAACTCCTTTTTTGTAATGTGAACTTTTAAACACAAATTACTCTAAACTGTAACTAATCAACGCATTAAATGTTTAAACAAAGACTTTTTATATTCTTCATTAAGACTAACATGTAAACACAATTAGATTCTGCAGCGAAAATCATACAGTAGAAAATAAATGACTGAACATTTCTCATTACGAAATTCTTTTCTGTTTGCTTAGCAGAGAGATAAAGTATCGAAAAAAGAATGATGAATTATTCATGAAATGAAGACATTTAACGTTTTCGAATGCAGCACGAAATGTTCTATTCAAGGAAAAAGGAATTTCATTATGACATGAAGGTGGATTGGAGCAGAGTCTCTCAATTTATAATACATATCAAATAAATTTCTTAAACAACTGTAGAAGGACATGCTGCTGTGAATCCAAAAAGGAAACTCCAACTGAAAATAAACTCTCACGGCTTGAAAATTCATCTTCTGAATGACTTCAGTCCTGAAATTTTGAATTTCAAAAAATGCTCTCAGCAATGGTTATTTAAATTATTTGATATTCTCTTACTGATAAAAATCTATGTCATATGCAATTAGATGCGCATTTGATGGATAGTTGATCATATTATTTCTTTTTATGTAATAATCCTTTTTTTAATATTTATTTATTCTAAGTAAATAATTAAACTTTTTCATAAAATACTTAAACCATGAATATAATAATATGAATTTATTCTAATGACCTCATTATGTGATTTTATTCACTGAGTAAATGAGCTCAAAATTCAAAAATAATATTTTTAAGTACGTATTTGTTTTAAAATAAATTACAAAATAAACAACAAAATTTGTTTTTTATTAAATTTGCTATTATACTTTTATCATATTTAAATGAATTAAATTTATGTTTACTTTTATAACATTTAAATCTAAACAGTGGAAGCAAAAGTGATTTTTTTTTATAATGATATAACAAATTTTGCAATTCGTTAATGTTCTTTAATGAAGTTTAAACTTTTTAAAATAAAAGTAAGAAGTTACGAATGCATGTATTGAATATAAAATAAAATTAATAAAAAATTCTTATAGAATATTAACATAATTTGTAATATATCTAAAGAAGAATATCAAACACACACAATTTAAAGATGCATAAACGCATCAAAAATATTATGTCACGTAATGAAAAGAAATGCTTCAAGAGTATAAGGATTGAATTCCTCCATACATTAAAATATCATAAATTTTTATGCAGTATCATTGTATTATTTATCGACATTTGAAATAAACATCTTTTTCAAAGAATATAAAATAAATTTAAATAATAGTTTTTGCAAGATATCAATGATTTTTTTTTTTAATTCATAATTTTATCAATCAATTTCCTCATAGTATCAATATTTCTTCTTAAAATTTGTAATAAATTTTTATAAGAAGTTAGCTATAACTTTGTTAAAAAAATAATACTGATGTATAACATTCACAAATTTTATTCAGTTCTGCTCACAATAGCTATTTGATACAAAAAAAATTACAATTAAAATAATATTATTTTAAGATTTATTATTTTTATTATTGGAATATAAAATGTTTCGTAACCAAATATATGATTCCAATAAGAACGTACACTTACAACTATAGAGGAGCGATTGTTTAAATGCTATATTTAATTTATTGCCTTAACACGAAGCACCTGAGGGTTGCTGTGAAATGTCATTATGTAACAGTCAACAGTCGTAGATAATTCGAGTTCTCTCAACAGCTTGTGTTACGTGTCTGAAATGTTCGTGTGGAATTGTTCGTTACGAAGCTATAAATAAATATTACTTTTAGTAACCTCGCGTCTCTTACGAAATTTTAGATTATCGTTTAAGTACTGTTATTCTCAAAAATTAAATTAGTAATTAGTTTTAATAGTATATATTACCTAACATAAGTTGAAAAGTGAGGAGATGCTTTGATACTAATTCCATTAAAAAAAACCTGAATGATGAAATAATTTCAACATGAAAGCCAAGAAACTGGGGTTTCTTCATGAAATTTTCTTTTATACATTTAGAAAAGTTTGAGCCAATCTTATTCTACATTAGAAATCCGAAACTTACAATCGTCATTCATTTATATACTAAAATTGACTGCATTTATTTCCATAATAAATTATAGCATCATTCTGCGTAATATAGATCTCTAACACCACTGCTAATATCGAAATAAATGGATGTTAAATTCACTTTTTTTACGAGAATGCATCTACTTTTCCAAAAGTTTATATAAATAATATTAAAAATTTTATATTGTAAACGTAATAGATATAACTTGTGATTAATACAGAGTGCAGTTTTTGAAATTTTAAAATAATTTTCACGTATAATCAGTTTTTTTTTTTGAAAATTTACTTAAAAGCATTGAAAAAAAAAGACAATAGCATTTAAGAAAAAATTGCACTCGTATTTAGCAAGTGTAACTCTTTGATAAACTCTTTTTTGTTAGATATTTGTTATTGATAGAGTAATTAATTCTATATTTTCCCATTTAAAGCAGAGACCCCATTTTTTCTATTTGATTTATATGAATGATTGAAATTTTGTAAAGAAAGGTACATATTAAGAATCAAGGAAGTATACATAGTGACTTTTAATTGCTTGTTAAGGAGGTGAAGCAAATCACATTTGAGAAAATAGTAAAAAGTCATTGCTCATTAATGTATATAATGCTTTAATTTTTTAATATCTGAACAAATCATACAGAAGGATGAAGTCAGTTTTTTTAATATCTTCAGCATATTTCTTCAAATGCTGAAATGAAACCATTTGTAAACTGCTGTTTGTAGAAAATGCAACACCATGAAGGAATCATCAGAATCAAATGAAATTCGCAGCAAATGTCAATTATAGGATATTATGCAAATTAATAAAGTTTCAGAGCCATCGCGCGTGCGCGGCGCGCGCAGCGCCCTCTGAATTGATGCTGAAAGCGTATAAATAAAGTGCTGTAGCGGGACGTTGAAAAAAGTCTATGATTATTTGTTAGTGGCAAACGTTTAGTGAGACCTGAGTATGCCTCCACGACGGAAGAATAAGAAATTCAAGCAACTTACGGAGTTTGAACGAGGGAGGATAATCGGCCTTCGAGAAGGAGGATTTTCCTATCGCGCAATAGCAGCTCGTATGCAGCGGAACAGTTCCACAGTGATGCGAGTTTGGAAGCAGTGGACCGACGAGCACCGAACAACTCGAAAAACAGGCACTGGACGACAGAAGGTGACGTCAGAGCGCGATGATCGACACCTGCTCCGCATGGCGGTGAATGATCGCACAGCTTCCTCCAGGCAGCTGGCAGCACGTTGGTCTACTGCTACAGGTGTACAATTGTCGGCTTCGTCAATTCGTCGTCGTCTGCTGCGCCGTGGATTGCGTGCAAGGGTGCCTTTATACAGGATTCCCCTCACGGCGAATCATCGACGGCTGCGTCGGCAGTGGGCTCTTGAGCACAGAGACAGGCGAGCTGATTGGCACCAAGTTGTCTTTTCAGATGAATCACGCTTCAATTTGTGGACCCATGATGGCCGTGTTCGTGTTAGACATTATGCCGGTCAACGCTGCCTTCCTGAGTGTATTATTGAACGACATAGTGGTCGAACACCCGGAGTTATGGTCTGGGGTGCGATTTCGTATCATGGACGATCCAATTTGATACGAATTGAGGGTAATCTCAATAGCAACAGGTACGTCCGTGAAGTGCTACAGCCCGAAGTCGTTCCTTTCCTTCAAGGCATCCCTGGAGCTATCTTTCAGCAGGATAATGCACGCCCACATGTTGCGCGGACTGTTCGAGACTTCTGTTCAGCACAACGCATGCAACTTCTTCCTTGGCCTGCTTATTCACCGGATATGTCGCCTATTGAGCACGTGTGGGATATGGTTGGTCGGCGTCTCGCTCGTGATCCGCGTCCTGCAGTTTCCAAAGACGAACTTTGGTTGCGCATACAAGCGATATGGAATTCTCTTCCTCAAGCAGATATTCAACATCTGTTTGACTCCATGCCACGTCGTATAGCAGCACTTATTGCAGCGCATGGTGGCTGCACCAAATACTGATTTCGGACGCTTAATTTGTTTCTTTTGTTTTGAAAATTTCATCATTTATTTGTATCAGTACAAGTCGTTTCTGCATTAAATTTCATTTGATTCTGATGATTCTTTCATGGTGTTGCATTTTCTACAAACAGCAGTATATTATTTTTATATAGTTAGGAAAAAAAACTGCAATACTATTTTATTCCAAATATTCTAATAAACAATACAATTAAATTACTATTAGCACATAAAAATTCAATCTAAAGTAAAATATTACAGGTGATGTGGATCGAAGGCTTTAGGTCTTTCTTATTACAGATATATAGCGTTCATTATACTTGAAGGAGATGAACCGTATTTATGTTAGAACAGAAAGCTACAAAGAAATTTTATGTGGTAATAAAAGAGAACTAAGTCCAATATGAATAAATTATAACTATAATTTTTACAGATTTTACAGAATATTGGGGCTTCATCTTTTAATAAGTAATTGTCGAACAGTGTACCTGAACATATTCTTTTAATTTTCAGTCATACTGTATCTTATATTAAGCAATATTTCACACATATTAATATTTGATTTGAAAGTATCAATAGATATACTCGAATTACAATGATAAATATTTAGGGCAAAAAATTGTTGTACCTCAGTTTAATTTGCAATAAAATTAATTGACCTATGTATTTCATTTGCGTTCAAACATTTTGTATACTGTAAATTGTTTTGAAACATTTTCATTTCTTTCTTTTATGTATTCAAAAATGTTCGTTTTACTTCTTCCTTTTGAAATATTATTTTTGTTAATGTTTTTATCTTCCATTATTGACTTGATAATTGTATAATACATACACGCAATTCGAATCAATGTTTAGAAATAAAATAGAATTGCTTGAGGAAATTTTTTTTTTCTGTACACACCTGAGTTAATTTCTATTTTGATGCAAACTAAACACACACACTACATACACTTTATGAAAGGTTTGTTACGATTTTAAAAGAAATTAAAATTCTTTCAAGTTTCATTATGTACAAATATAAGCCATCTATATTCACCTAATACCTAAATGACCTTAGCACGACCTTTACTCTTAATAAAAGGAAAACATTCATCATATCATTTAAGATAAGTACTTTCAGACTTCTGTTTGGCTCTTGGCCAATGTTAGATGTTCCCTAGTCTGAGGACATAATAAACAACACATAAATCTGACCAGTTAGTGATTTCTTTATTTTTCTTTCAGTACTACTGGGAGTTTTAAGAATGATATCTTCAGGCATCTGTCAAAATTTATTTAAGCAATAAACATATTTCTAAAAGAGTTTTATCATACTTAAGTAGAAAGATAATATTATTTTTTGGTAGATTAAGTTAGAATTTAACGTTGCGAAAGTGTAACACCTTAAAAATATTTAACGCATGGTTATCGCAATAGTGAGATCATTTTATAAAAATTTAAATATGATAAACACAAATATGTTCCAATTTCAATAAAGAAATACTAGAGCTATTGTTGTTCGTCTTCTTTTCCTTTCAATAACTCAGATGAAATGTGTTTCTGGAAGGATATTTAAGTTTTAGAACTACACACACAACACATAGATTAAAAGGGAGAGATATCCGCATATATATTTCTCCCTTTTAATCGGAATTAACTTTCCTATTTGAAAAGCTACCCTGTACGGGATGCAATGTAAATGATAGTTAGTACGTAATATAATTTATTTCGTATTTTATAGATTGTTAATAAGCTGGAAAAAATGATGATTTATTTTAAACTTACAGAAATTTACGTTTATTCCAGAAATTAAGATTTGTTTATACATGTAGGAATATGAAAGAAAAAATTCACTATTCTTATATCAGAAAGTTTAATCTTTTACTTTAATTTCCTTTAATACTTTAATCACAGATTTATTAACAACAAATGATTTATTTTCTATATCATTCTTAATGGATTAGTATCAAGTGACCATATTGAAACTGATACTCTGTAGAATAGTTAAATATAAATAAATTTGGAAGTACATAATAATGGTTTACGTTCCTTTCAGATGAAATATATTATAACATCTGAAATTTGATACATTTGCGAAAGAAAATGCTAATGCATTTCAAATTATAATTAGAGGAATTCTGTTGCCAGAAAACAATTTATTTAACGTGTCACCCAGTCAAATAATTTCAAATTCAAGTGAATAAACACAATTAGAACCAAAGTGTACAAAGCCCTTTGATATTTAGCGAAGCATTGACAAACATGTACGACAGTAACATAGAACTCTTGCCCACCTGCTATCTGATTTATTATAGTTGAGTAAATTCGTTCACTGGTTATTTTACCGAGTTTATTTGTAATAGGCGGACGTTTATGTACCTATGTGATGTGCAAAGATACTGAAGGAGTAATTATCCTTTTGGAGAAGAGCATTGAAATAACATTTAAAACATTTACAGAGATATTTATTTGTCTGGATGATTCTTATACATACACAGTTTTTGCAGTTGTCAAACGATACATAGGGTTGTGGAAATAATGCATTATTTGGCATACATTATAAATATATGTTCCTGAAAGTTTGTTTCTCTTGATGTAATCATGAATAATTTCCTAAAATGAGCAACTGAATCTAGAACTAGTTATATATATTCTTTATTAACCTCTGGAATTTTCCATATTTAACATTATAAAATAATAAGTGCTGCAACAGAGATCAATATAGTTAAAACAAGAAAGAATAGTTACTTTCGACGGTAATACAGCAAAATCAGATTTCTGTTATGAGCTTTTCGAGTATAATTTTTGTGTTTTCTTATAGCATTCTACTGAAGACTTGTGGTTAATATTTAATTTTCATTTAAAATATATGAAAGTTTACATTTAAAAAAATTGAATAAAGTACAAAGGAAATGATTGGTAGATATTTTAATTCTACATTTCTCAAATAGTTTGGAACATCCATAAGTCACAAAACAATATTTCCTACAAATTAAAAAAAAATATGATTTGTTAAAGGGGTTAATTAGTAATCATCGTAATCTAAATGGTCGAATTTAGGAGAAGAACTTGATTAAAAACCTCAAAAGGAATTAACTATTTTTAGTTGTAAAAATTAACAAGATTCGACTATTTTTAGAGAACCAATATTTTACGTCAGTGATAAGCAACTGAAAATGTTTCAATATTTTTTATTTTCTTTCAGCTTATTGCAACGAAATATAATTCTTTTGTTTTCAAAACGCTTCATTAGATCTAATTTTTGTTAAAAACCAGAAAATATGAAAATCATATTCACCTTTATATTGCAGTGACTACACATAGCAAGTTCGTTTGAGGTCCCTCTTACATCCTGACAAGGTCATCATTAATTGAACCTGGACTATTGATAATAGGCAAATAATATTTCTGTTTCTCATGAACTCTGTTACCTTTCAGAAATCGATTCTCTAGAAAATCCTGAACACACCCACATCATATGCCCAATTTTGATGGTGTCTATTCCTGCCCCGATTAGAGTATGTAGCAACCAATACCTGAGCTTAACATATTCAGCTATGTAAACAAAAAAAAAAGTTCCGTGGTTTTGGAATTAACGTGACCAATTCATTCCACCCAAAATTTCATAAGAGAAGAAACGTTATAGTTCTACTAAACGGTCGATTTTAAAGTAAAGTCCAAGGAGGTTTAAGTACTATTTTTAGCGCTCGACATGTACCAAAATTGTTACATGTACATAGTATATGTAAGTTCGACAACCACTTTATCGTGTAAACATCAACTTAAGTATTTTAAATTAATTATAATAAATTATTGTGTAGATAGTAAACCCTAGGTATATCCTTTAAGGAAACCAAATTAACTATCCAGCCAAAGTGATGACCCGATTTTTTTTACTAAGAACTCTTAATACATAGAGCAACAAAGGCAATCGGACATTTGTTAAAGTCTTGATTTTACTTCTCAATTAAACAACAGATATGTAATACATTAAAAGTACTGAATATATAATTGTTGATACTTTTTCATAGAAAAAAGAGATTCACCTTGTAAATCCAGTGGATTATCATTAACTCAAGTGAATAACAGTGAATTAATAAAATTATTAAATTCTGACTTTTTTTTTAATTTATAAAGGCTAAACACTCTAATTCTTTTGTGGAACTATATTGTGATTTAGAACTAATACAGCATGTCACTAAATCACAGTAAAATATAGGAAAATTGACATCAACAATTTAGCTCACACTACATACCAATTAGAACTAGTGCGAAATTAGTTCATAGCAGAGTGGCCTATCATAAAAAATGACTGCCCATTATATAGCTTTGTCTAAGTAATGTAATTATCTTATGCCAACGTTTTAAAGGTATAGACATATAACTGCCCTACTAAGAAAATGTTGTGACACGTTGACACGTTCTGATCATGCCCAATTCGGAATCATTAGACCCATTCCAACTTCAAAGGGATTCACTTACTGATTGACAGTCATTGTTCGCTTCACAAGATAGACATAAGCTACACCTCTTCTCGACATTCAGGATTTAACAATAGCTGACACATTTTACCAAATTTAATTACTCGTTTTGGTGTTGCATCTACAACTATCGCAGATCAAGGACGCCACTTCGAAGCATGAATGTTTCGGCTCTTGCAAGATTACTCGGGATGAAACGAACGCATACAATAGTATATCATCCTTAAAGCAATAGATTGATGGAAGAGTTTCATTGATCACTAAAAGCAACAGCAATTATGAGCCACGAAAAGCCAAATTGTTAACCCAGAACTTGAACACTAGATGGCAGCACGTTCAAGAACTAACGGTTGCAAATATCCCTAAAGCTAACCACTTGCCTCTGTGTCTAACCATATCAATCGCACATAATTCGCAACTAATGATGTTCTGCATACGACACTCGTGCTCACAAGACCCGCAATTCAATTAGAGACAGATGATGACGACAAAACGAAACTGCCCCAAAACGAACTCAATTCAACAGGAGGGGATGTTATCAATAGCAGTGAGTGACCTACTCTGCAAATATTATTCATAAGGTTTCCTATCCTGCAATGATGATACTGGAGAGGGATTAAGCGGCGGATCTCTTCTAAAACAATACAAGAAGTTAAAACGCCATAATAACTCCCCCGAAGGGTACTTCTCTTTTTGTCAATTTGGTAAATGTGTAGCAAAAAGTGACCTGCCAACTTCTTATCCGTTCCAATTAAACAGGATCTGAAACAGCCGCTGGTCTCTAAAGGCAACCAACACATTGAAGGAATGAGGGACTTTCCACAGTTTTAAAATCACTTACTGCTAAAATATAATAAAATATTAAATTATTATTTTAGTATTATAATAAATTTTCATAATTGATTAAAATATTATTACAGCCAAATTCGATTTTTTTTTTCCTAAAAAATGTAACAACTTTTTTTCATTTCATTAATGTCTTAATTTAAGAAATCATGTTACAAATTTTGTATTATCAGTAACATAATAATTATTGTATTATTGTACATGTTATTAATACACATAATTATTAATATATGGTTATTTAATTATGATAACGAATTCTATAAAAGGCGTTATTTAAAAATTTAAGTCATAAGAAGAAATTCAAACATACACATGAAAAACAAAGGCAAAACATTTTAATAACTCAATATTTTTTTACAAAACAAAGTTTTATGAGTAATATAAATATATAATAAGGATTGTTCTAGAGAAATTCAATGAAGTATTTAATTCCCTTAAAGTGAATAACATTTTACAATATCAAGTTCGAAAGGGAAGTTTCATTAAAGTTAACACAGTTATTTCATACAAATGAACACCAAAAATTTAACAATGTTTTTAAAATAAAAAAAAAACTCTAATCCTTTACCTAAACAACGGATATGAATCAATATGTCTAAGCATTCGTTGGCATTTAACATATTTCAGATTGGATTATTGCACCAAATTTCGATTCAGACTTTCAAGTTATAAAGTTATAAGGCACCAGAAGAGAACGCACTGTATGGATTTAAAATTCAGGCAGGCATGCATTCAGAATATGATATACATTTAGGAAACTTTATTTAAAGTATATAATTCATAACTCCATGAACTGAAACGGAAATGGTTCATAAATATGAAATTTTCATCAATCAGCATTTGAAAAGCGCACGAATGTTTCAGATTGAGAATTGATCTTTGAACGTAATATTTTTAAGAGGCCTGCGGACATTAATGCGAATTATTTCGCTAGAATTTTCAAAACTGGGATGCAAAATGAGAGAAATATTCAGGAAACATTCCTCTGAAAATATGACACATGAAATAGGAATGCTGAGTGAAATTGGATTAGTTCAATTCTAAATGATAAATTCTTCCATGTCCTCAGACAAATTACATTTCACCTTAGACGTGCAAATCTTAAGATCTGGCGTTAATCTACCATGACGTTACTCAGGATTGCATTCATAATTGGTAGGATTTCTCTTTAGGAAAGAGTACTACTAATACAGTTCTGTTTCAGTAGTTACTGTAACATCACGCATACATTTTGTATGCTTACTGTTTAATTATTCAACTAACATTAATAATTCCCCCAGATAAGATTTCTATGTTATTATAATAATGTGATATAAGACTAGAGCTAGTGATAATAAATGAATTACATTTACAAATATTTTTGTGCTTGATACTGCTTTAGTTTAACGAAATTCTCTACTTTCTACATTAAGAATATATAAAAAAAATATTTCTATTTACCTTATATATGACTTTTCTTTTTTGAAAAAATAGTTATTTATTGAAATTCTTATTTGTAACCGTAGTTAAATATTATTAAGTTTAAAATTTTATTTGCATTTTTACTGGATATTTTAAAAGAAAATGTTGCTGCTTTCACTATGCAATTCAATAAAATAAAATAGAAACAATTCAATGTAATGTAAACAAAATTCGATCATACCTCAAAATATAGTTATTAGAAATTTAGAGTAATTATAATTTATTCACAACAATGTCATAAAGTATTACTCTCTGATAAATGTCCTCTTAAGTGAATATATTATCAAAGTATAAAACATAGAATTAATATCGGAAATAAATTTTATCATATGACACAGAATTTCGCTTATTAAAATATTAATTTTACTTACAATGTGTTATTTCCTAAATTCATGACATATTTCCTTCATTATTTAAATATACACCCATATTAAATTAATCATCCAATTAATTCAAAACTGTAATTAAAGATATATAAGAGCCGGATGTGATTGCTTATTAACGTCGTATTGAGAAACAGCACGAGGGCTAATGGCAAACAACCTGGGAATTTTGAACCAAGTGTTTTGAATTCAATTGTCACAAGCATGCTATCTGACCTGATACCACCATTTCCAAATTTCCACGTCACGCTATAGGGACGACTTCGGACCACGACAAAATTTATCTCTCCAATACACGGCGGATCTTTAGAGGCATTTTTGGCTTGTACGAAAAATTCGATTAAACACGCCAGCCGAGAGTCCAAGACTATGATCACTATACTACCGCGGTCACAAGTAAGAGAAGGACAAAACACTTTATTAATTACTAAATAATAGGTAAGGTTTTTCTCATTTGATTCCCTCTCTACAATGTCTATCTCAGTTTATATTCTAACAGTATGGTCTTAGCTTACCAAAACACATCTCTATTATAGCAGATTAGAATCTTAGTACTTTAAGTAGGAGTTTATTTACTCTAAATGATTAAAAACTGTAGTACAATCATTTCTACAGATATATATCAGTTTATAATTATCCTTTATTATCTTATTTTTCCTTTTAATCTTATTTCACTTATTTATTACTATATCTCCCCCTCTCTATTTACAACAGTTTTTATCATCATCTAAATTACATAATCATGTTTCATTTTAGTTGGAAAGATGTTGCAATTTTATGTTACTCTAATTACCAAAAAAAAAAAAAAGATTTGTTTAGAGAAAACTGCAAATAGCCCAGCATCAGAAGTTCATGGGTTATTTCATCATTTCCCTACCCCTCCTGTACTTGGCTTCTAAATCATACATTTTTATTTCAAGCATTCTGTTCTGATACAGTTGATAGATACCCATTTTAAAATTCAAGAACTTTTTTTCATTCTTTAATAACATCTAAAATCTTATGGTTAAATTAAAATAAGATTGAGTTTTTCCATATGATTAGTATATCCGAAATTTATTTATCTAGATAAAAATTTATATATTATTACGAGTAACATAAATTAAGTATGTCGAAAAAAATATTCTCATTTTGATAAAACATTTTGTATAATTATGAAGTATTCCTACTATAACAAATTGAATGACGTCAAAAAAACTGTAATACAACTGATAAATTTTCTTAACTAACAAAATTTAATTACAAAGCCCGTGTATAAATAAAAATGCATTTAAATTAACTTGAACGTATTTCGCCAAAAGTGTCAATATATATATATATATATATATTACATTTTGCACTAAAATACTGCATATTTTTAAATAAATATTAATATTGAATACATAATTATTTTTTATCTGAATAGCGAAACGCGGGATAAAATGTATAATTACAAGAAAATGTAAAACTTTCTGTTCATTAGAACGTATTAAAAAATAAATTTATAAATTAATGTTTCATTGTTTTTATTTCTTATTGTTAAGGCTACTTTCTTAATAATTATGAAATTAAAGTTAGTAAGTTCTGAAGTAAAGAAATTATAGAATGCGAAAAATAAGTTTTGGATGGTTACTGAAAAGTTATAAAAATAGATTGGAATAAAAATATTCAGTCAAGGAGTAGTTAAAAGTAAATGGACTCTCTATAAATCTTAATTTAGTTAAGATATAAGAAATTAAGTTAGGAAAAATGAGTGAAGTAAATTTTTGTTGTATATTAATAATAATTGATAATGAAATGCATTTACTATTAAAATTAAATAAGATTACAAATTATTATTAATAAAACTATATTACTGCAGCCAAATGTTGCTTTCCAACATTTAATCATAAATTGGAATACACATATCGCATGCTTCATAAGAATTGTAAGCATGCCTATCGAGCTTCTATACACCGAGTGATAATTAATGAAATATTTTATAAGATTATGATACTAAATATTTATAAGCCGATCTTAATATGACATATAGTGGCTGACTATGTTAAAACTATTATGAATTGCTTCTATAAAATGTTATGGACAACTACGATAACTTCATTAAAAGCTTCGTAGTTTATAATAATATTCCTAGAATATATTATATGGACAGTATTCTGCATGGAATTTTACTCTGTTAGACAAAATTTTAATTATAATCAATATTGCAAGGAACAGAAACTTTCTAAAATGATGGGAACATATGTAATAAACTTGTTACAGGTATTATTCTATGTCAACTAAGAAATTCTTTTTGTCACATCTTGATATAACCTTTATGACCAGAGTATGGTATAAATATTAGATTTAGGTCATATTCAAAATATTATTAAGTCAATGTAAAAGTATTTTTAAAATATCTTTACGTTACATCATGTTTTAATTTAAAACCATATTATTTTTTTTTACTGTCATGGGATTTCTTGTTCTTTTTAACTCAACATTTGTAAGATTTATTATTTTTTTTAAATAAAATTATTAATATAGTACTATTTTTAATTTAAATTTATAAAATAGTATAAAACTTCTATTTTTAGTGTGTAGAGAATGTTTGTGTTGACTAGGTGTCGCAATGATTTAAAGTCTTATACATGAATTTTATTTGATACTCATATTACAAAATCAGGTAGATTGTTACAATCTATATTACAGAAGAAAAATAATAAATCAAATAAGACTGTAATATTTGAAATTTAATAAGATATAAATAAACAAATTAAGAAACAAAACATTTACTCAGTCAAAAAATATGATTTTAAGGAACATTTTAATTCCACCAATATCAATCATCTTGTAAAGCAATTTGAAATATATCTATGCAAAATTAATTCAATAACATTAACTTTTATGAAAAAATTTAAATTTTCTTTTTATACTGTCCTTACAAATTACATTAAATTTAATTTGAAATACATACGTAGATCAAATAAATTATATAAATAGAACTAATTTCGATTATATATGAAGAGAGGAAACTTGACTAATTGCCACAGAACAGAATTTGCTTCATCACCATGGATTACTGCTACTGGCTTAGTGGCATTTTTCATACTGAAAGAAAATTTTTTGCGCAGGAAGACACCATTACATGCCTATAGGGGACACAAGGCGTTTGGCGTCAGGTAGTACAAACTTTTAACGCATAAGCGCACGGAGCACTTACAAAGAACTATGAATATTAATTTCCGCACAATTGTTTTATTAGTATTACTTGCGCTTAACTTTATTAACTGTATATAATTGACTGCATATTAATATATCTGTAAATAAGAATAAATAGCTTTATATTGAACTGAAGTGCTCATCATTCCAAAACGTGGATATTACATTTATATTTATATAACTATAAAAATGCTGTATAGATAATATAATTTTATTATTTTCAGGTACATTGATGATTTCAACATCTTAATTATATAATATTATTTAAACAGAAAAATCTAAACTTTCATTTTTTTTGCATGCATAAATATAATACAATCAAATTAAGAAAAAAAATGCTTTATCAAAATTAAACATTTTAGTCTATAATTTTACAGAAATATTTATGATATGCGGGTTCCATTTAATCACAAGCTTAACAAAATTACTGTTTTGGAATAGAAATATACATCTACCCATACATCGAAATTTAATTGTAAATCATAAACAATAAAATAATAATCTATTGAAATTTTCTGGAAAATAGCTTTAAAGTTACGTAAATTCACACATATAAAATTTATAAATATCTGATCAATTTTAAAAAAAAAACAACTTAATAACTTTATAAATATATTAATCATTGTATTTTATACAAAATAACTCACTTTCGATATAAAAGGATATGGAAAGAATACTTTCAAAACATCAACTACCGGCAATACACGAATAAATGACTGCATTAATTTATTTTGTGATTAACAACATATATATATATATATATATATATATATATTCAGATGTTCTTGAATATATGAATATAATTGGCAAGTAAATAGTTTTAAAAAGTTTTATTTAAAGTAATTTAAGTTAGAGTTTTCTGATATACGACAATACTTAATACTATTATTTTTGTATGCGATTTTTATGACATATGTATCCATCATTCAATTAAATATGGTAGAGTCCTTTATTCTATTAAATTAACTTACTAAAGGAGATGATTTTGATTGATGAAACTGTTTTAAGTATACTTAGTTTGTTCGCACACATATATATAGAATTTTAAATTACATTTCTTCTTTTTTCAAGCAACATACACACAATTTATCTGTCCTATAAATAGATTTTTATATATATATTGTATTATACTAAATATATATACTATTGTATATACTATATATATATATATATATATATATATACACACACACACATGTAGATTCGGAACGTGACACTTCGCATAGAACGCAATCTTAAATCTGGATCCAACTCACCACGCGGTAGCGCTGCTACTGGTGGTTAAATATTCTTCTAGGCGAGAGGAATTATTTTCCACGGGAAGACTCAATGAGAAAGCTTTAGTGGACACAGGCCGTGTCTCATGTCTTGCAAGAAATAGTAGATCTAGCATAAAAAGACTTACCGCATACGTGCACGGAGCACTACCTAGTTAAAAAGAAACCATCAAACTAAAGGAATTTAATCCTATTTGAGTTGTAAATATTACTCAGATTTATCTTAATTAACTGTATTTATTTATCCGCATAATAATCTCTACAAATGAATAAACGTCATCTAAAATTAGAGTGCTCATCATTTTTTATCTCGTAATATTTCAATCGGGATTTATCAGGGATACAGCGATAACTATAAGCCGTTTCTTTTCTTCTTTTTTTTACTTGTTAATAAGCACATTTTGGAAGATTTATCTTGAGGAAGAACATACAAATCATTTCATCAGTGAAAAATCTCTGAAGAGTGAAGTAGGAATTACTTTCATAATCAACTATTGATCAGGTATCAGAATATTTATTTACATTATTGAACATGTATGCTGTCACTAGAAAACAGTATCTCATTCTCGTTGTGGAAGAATTAAATGAATACGTTCTGCTAAATGCAAAAATTGTTGACTTAAAATATTATTGTAAATAGGGCTTGTTTTAAGTAAGATCCAGAATTTGTAAAATCATTAATTAAATCTTTGTTTGATGAGAGAAAATATCGACCTACCTATAATAGTGAATCTTGTATTTAATTATCGGGTGACATAATTCAAGGAAAAAAACCTAACAAGTTGTTTAGCAAGTTGAAATAGAAGAGGCAAAATTAAGATTATTAAGGTTAGATAAGGAAATTGAACTTGAAAAATCAAACCAATTAAATTTAAACGACTCTTCACATATATCAGATAATGTTTATGTCTAGTCTCCCCCTCAGTGCTTAGAGAATCTAATAAATATGTAAGAATATTAACTACGTCCTTTCCATTAGGAGCAGAAACCTTCAAACTGTTCTTTAATTATCTTGAAAAAGCGTTTGTGCATAAAAATATATATTCCTGAAGAACTAAAATCAGAAGCCCTACTTAATATTTTAGAAGATAGGTCAAAATATGTTTTGATCTATATAAGTAATGAAGAAATGAGAAATCTAATAAATCAAAAGACAAGCTTTTAAATTAGTATCAACAAACACAGCAAGGATATCTAAAATAATTTCTTTCCACATATAGGTTTTCGAATGAATCACATGTTCAGTTCTTATCCAAACCTTCAACTATGTTTAAATATTATTGTAAATTAACCGAAGTTTAAGAATTAAATCATTATGAGACTTGATAGTGTTAAATAATTTCTTTCAATCTCTAGATCCAAAATATCTGTACATATTTGAATAAGATAAGGAGGGAAATTGTTAAAACCTCAGGATTTGGGTCGAGAATGTCATCTTTACTTTCATCTTAAGGCAAATCCCTCCGCTAGCTTTCTTTAGATTCTAAAGTTTGAATAGGAACGAAAAAAACCGTTTATATAACCAATGTCAAATAAGAGAAACGGAAAAAATTTAAAATTGCCAAGAAAACTATTTTCTAACAATCGCAAAATCAAATTTTTTCATGTGCAGTAAGTCTGGTCTTGCAAAATAATTTCAACAAAGGTTTAAAAATAAACTAAAATTAAAGAATTCAGTGACCAAGTTAATATGATATAAAATGAAACTATTGATGATAATTATTTATGTTAGTTATTGCAACTACTTCATTAACAGATATCCTCAAAAATAAACTGAAAGATGTTGACATTTTTGAAATGATAAAATATTTAAGAATAGGGGTAGTGGAAGGTAGCGGTGCGCAGTGCAAATTGTTGGAAATTATTTTTTCCCAGATAAAAGTTTGATAGATGAAATGATATTTTCTTCATGCTTTGGTGAAACTGAAAATTCCGATGTGCATTTTAATATTTCTTTAACAAAGTCAACAACTATTTTAAGGAGTAAAGCAGCACTAAGTAACAGATTTCAAATTTATGATATAATATCACCTTCCATTTATTCTATGCTATTGGAAAGTTCAAAAGATCAAAATGGAAAGAAAAAGCTCCAAAACAGGCTTAATGGAAATTGGTTACAAAAGAGAATCGAGGTAAAATATCAATCAAGTCATAATAAAATCAATTCAATAAAGTTGGTATAAAGAAAAGCTGTCATCTTTGAAAAAGTTATCAGAACTAGATTATCCATCCTATAGAGCGCTGGAAGATTATACAAATCGTGCCGTAATTTGTACAATACTCTTCACTAATCGTTAAGGCACTTCTGAATCTTCAGTCGGAGCACTAATGAATGCGTTCTAGAATTTCGGAAGATACTTCGGGTGAGGAAATCATGTATTGAAGGAAATAAAACAGTTTATATGGTTTGTAGATCTGGAAAACACGATGGCAGTACGAGGCGTAGAAAACTTTCGCATTCTAGATATTGCTGAAAACTATCTGTGGATGACATAACTGGTATGTATCTGTGAATTAAATTTATAAGTATTACTTACATCACTACAAAAAATTGAAAGCATGTAACTTTGTCCGTTCATATTCCAAGATGTAAACAATTGTAAAAGCGAGTGTCCAATCATCATGATATTTGCATATACCATGACACTGCATGGCAGATATCGATCTTATCTCTAGATATCTTCTAGACAGTATAATATGTCGCTTATATCCCTAATCACTTAGTGCCTACAATCCAATGTCAGACTGAAACTATTGTCGCTTAAGTTTAGTATGCATAACAAGTCCAGATGAGTTTAATGCGATAGGCGCAAAACCATTGTAGTTAGGATTTATGTTGAGATTTAGACAATGTCACTTGCTCAGCGGGTCTTCAGAAATATTCTCCTACTTTTCCCCAAACATCTTGCTTCAGATTTTCGGGATTTTATTTTTCCTGAGACCGGAAGGTATCAAAAGGCGGAGAGGAAATGGTCTCTCTCTCGGCTTAAAATAAAAGTTCCGTGAAAATTCAATACGCCTGGACTGTGTTATTTCTATGACTTACATTCAATAGTTGTACACAAGAGAAAGATCAAATTATGTTACATATATATATATATATATATATATATATATATCCTTTGTTATTGAAATTCCTAATTATTTTCGTCTTTTAAATTTGTTTCAAGTATGTGTGATAACATATGTTAAGTATTTGAAAATAATAAAGCTATGTTACGTTGTACTCTTATTCATTTTTAGATGATAATGTAACTATTATTAATAATAATTCATAGTAAAATGAAAATACTTAACTACGCATTTGATAGATTTTTTGAGCGTTCAATGTTTCAGAAAATCCCATTCCATATAAAATTAATTTGTGATATTTTGTTGAAATGCGCAAGTTGTTAGTTTTGAATAATCGTGTTGTCTTATTAATTCAATTATTTTTATTTTATGAAATTAAATTATTCAAAATATAATTAAATAAGTTTATTTCTTCTTCTAAGTAAATAATGTCTTTAAATTTATTTTAAAAATGATTTCATTAGAAATTCAATTTTGAACAAAAATATATCATGAAATAAGGTAGTATTATTATTGTATCTGAGGTAAAAAAAAAATGTATTCGTATTTCTATGAGTGCGGAATTTTTAACTCAAGAAGAAAACTTCAGTTTTTAAAAAAGAAGAAAAAACTATAAAACATTATGAATAGGAAATTATATAGATTTTAAAATAAATATGTTATTAATTAAATTGGAAAATTATTATTATAATTTAGTTTACTTGATCAATTTCCATAGTTTTCCTGAATGTTACTGGAAGGATCAAATACTACATTACTGATATGAAAATACATATTTTGAGTGTAACAGCATAATCGTTCGAAATGGGAAATTTAAATTCCTTTTTTTGATGAACATGAAACGTAATGAAATTAGAGAAAGTATTTGAAAGAAAATATTTTTTATCATTTCTTCTGGTGTTTATTCATAAGTGGAAAAATATTTCTACGAAAAAAGAAATACTTTATAAATTATTTCCATAAAAACATTACTTTCTGAATAAGAAATAAGAAATTATAAATGAATAAGAAATACCTATTATTATTATTAACAGACTTAATTGTGATAAAATACTACAGTTAATGTACTTAATATATAATTTTTAAGAGACCATTAATAAAGGTTCTCAACAAATGAGTCAAGTTCACAGAAATACGTTAAGAATATAGCACATAATTTGTACATGATCCTAAATGCATTTTATGAAAAAGTGTGTGCTAAATATATTCTGTAATTTGTGTTAGTGTAAAAATAATTTTAAATCAAAAATTTGATTTATTCCGAAATTATCAAAAATACTTAAATGTAAAATATAAATTATTAATTTTAACGTTCATGTATCTCAATTGAATACCCATAAACGAATGAATTCAACCATGCATGCTAAGTAAAATATTTTACACAAATTGGTTACAATTAAATTTAAAATTGCATATATAACAATAATATTTAGTTTCTTTACTTTATTACTGAACTAAGAACTCAACTCAAAAATGAAGTTAAGCAGTTTCCTAAAAGTTGGAACTTATTTTGAGCATTTGAAACGTAGAGACATATTATATACATATTTTATAATGGATTATAAATAAATATAATTTAATTCTTTTTCAGTCTGTAAATTGTAACTGTACCTCCTTTTGTAATTGTATCCACCTTTAATGATTATTGACTTATTATGCCACAAATATTTTGAAATTACTTACATTATGCATGTCACTTAGTCACAAGATTAACACGGATAAATAGTATATTAATTCTTATGTTTCTAAATATAATTTCATAAAATTCTTAAACCCTTTTAATTCAAATGCTTTTAAAAGTATTAAAAAAATTATCTATCACTTCTATTAATATAATCTTAAAAATCAATATTGAGGCTTAATTTATTCTAAATATTTTAAGTTATTCAAAAAATATTAATAAAAATGCAGATGGGTCCATTTTTTTTTCATAAAATAATTTTAAAAATCTGTTTTTTTTATACATTAGTAACCAAAAACGGATCTTAACACCTATATCAGCTCAAAACTGTAACTGAAACTTAAAAAATGAGGCAGTAAAACGAGCCTGGTCTGAGGTTTAATTTAAGTTTTCGCCGGCGAAGCTTCTTTTCATCTAAGTTCGGTTCAGCCATAATTAATTTACGGACCCAGCGGACGGAGCCGTTAGTGAGAAATTCAATTTAAATAAACGGGAGAAAAATCCTGTTTTGACGGAAGGAAAGAAATTCATTGGGTCGTGAAGAAGAAAAATTAGCCGTGATAAAAGTGTTCTAGATGAACATGAAGGGCTTGGTTTGTTTAGTATTTGTGCACTTATTTCTTTACGCACCAAACTACTTAATACGTCGTGACGAGAACGTTCAGATAGTTGAAAAGTTCTTGACTAAGGTTTGCTTTTTTATACTTTCGTTGGATTTATTTAATTAATTATCAAATCTGTTATTTGTTATTTTTTGTTTTGTACTTGTTAACGTTAAACGCCGTATAGTGGATTAGGAATTTAATGTATAACATGTTTTTACCAAACAGAGAATTAAAAGTATAATTCACATCTAAAAATAAACTTTAAATATAATCACACAGTTTTATTTTCAGTTCTAGATCAAAATTTTAAAAATTATTTAATTATTGGTATTTTTATTTTCATATAAATGGTTTTACAACATTATGAGTTTTCTATAGCAACAAGAAAAGTGTTACTTTATTGTAAAATGAATAAATATGTAACTTTTTTGAAAATTTATATTAATAATAAATAGTATTGGGAACAGATACTTACTAAATTCTATCAGATAATTATCAAATTAATTAAGCTAAATAATTTATAATTCTTAATCTGATTATTTTATTAAAACTACTCAATTTCTTAAGAAAGTAATCGCATATAAACAAACATATTAAAATAAAATAATGTATTCAATATTCTGAAAGTCTTTAGATTTCTTAAAGATGAAACATAATAAGAAAGAAATATTCTTCAGTTTATTGAAAAATTTGGAATTAAAAATTTGTTTGTAAAACTGTGAAATTCACAAATTACAGTTAATTAAATTATTCGGTTCAAACAAAAAAGAAGAGCTACATGCTTTCATTTGCTTACAATTATATTTTTAAGTATATATTAATATATATTCGCAGTAAATGTTTCAAAATATTTTAAATATGAATATAATGTAACCGAAGGTAATACGGTTATTACCACTAATATGATCAATTGGTGTTTTCAGTGATAACTTTGAAGTTACCCAAATGCTAACTCTAATACTTAAGAAAAAGAAAAGAAACTGCTGTAGTGCACAGGGCAGGCTTTGTCAAACACTTTTACTGAAAAGGAAGTTACAAAGTTTTCATTGCTTTCCAGAACGGCTGTTACTAATTAGATCTGATGAGTATGCCTTTCTTGTTCCATAATTTAGGATTTAGATAAATGAAAAGCGCTGTTGATTCTTTTTTTTTTTTTTTTTTTGCTTTTTTATGTTTTTTTTTAAAAATGCGTAATGATTTTTTTTAAACTGCCTATGAATCATGATTTGGTCACAGTATTTTTGGAATTTCAAGTTGATTCGTAAATTTATGGCTGTAAATTCTGCACGCAAATAATGTTTTTGCTTCATGTTCTTATTAAATTTAATATAATACTAAATTTGCTCTTTATGATCACATACATTTCTTCTTTTCTTATCTACTGGTTAATATATCCCTAAGCATAAAGATAAGTTTTGAAAACTAAAATCAAGCTTGGCTTATTTCCTTATCCATATTCATTTCATTCGAACAGAAACCCATTTTTATTGAAAAACACCAAAAATATGTGTTTTTAAATGACGGGTTTATTTCAGAGAATTAAAAATTAATGAAAAATTATTTGTAAGCAAATATAGCAAAGGGGCTACAAAATTTCACTGGCTATATCACCATCTAAATAATATGTTCAAAAATTTTATCTTCAAAGAGAAAATGAAAACTCTTTTAAAATGTAAGGAGAACATCAAGCGTTAATCACAATATAATTAATATAATTACCTTTTTTTTAAGAATTTTTTTATCTTAACCAAAATGATTTTAGTTTGAAATAATAGTTGTGGTGTCACCTTAATTATCTTGTAGTTATATATCCTTATATAAGTCTCTATATTGTTATATTAATTTTTACTAGAATCATTTTCAAAGTAAATATGCTTACATATTCTAGAAAATAATACATAAGAATAATTCATGAGTAAACATTTTGAAATATGATAGATATTTTATTTCAATGTGATGGCAGATACATCTAAAAAATTTCATTAAAAAATCTGTGTATTCCAAGATTCGAAAGTAATTCTCCCCATATTAATTTTATTAGTATTTTCTTCCACACATACTTTTTGAAATGTATATGTTATCTAAACCCACTTAAGTAATATGAAAATAAAAGAAAAAAATAATTAATTATAATAATAATAATTATTATTAATTAAATTATATCTCTTATAATTTACAAAGAATATCTAAACTTGTAAATAATTTATTATATTATAAATATCAACTCAAAAATTATTAGAATTCATTGATAGAATTTATTTAAAAGTTTTAAAAACGCAACTGAAATATTTGAAATCTTTTTCAAAATGTCTGATTTTGGTGATATACATTAATGCTCATGAAAAATTATCAGAATTCTTAAAATCATATGAAGAAAGCATTGAATGTTCTAAAAAATATTTTCTTATATTTTTTAGTTATAATAATGATAATTACTATTCCTATTTTTTTTAAAAAAAATATATAACCCTTTATTTTGAATTCACTTATCACACAGATTAATATATTTTTTTTATAATAATATTCCTTATGCTAAACATTTATGGAACTACGTTACTTTAAATGTTACAAATTATTTTTCCGTATTTATCATTACGGTTACCTTCTCTGTATTAGTTTTAAATAAATATAGCATAAATGCTTATTAAATAAGGTGATTGATATCTTAAACATTTGGGAAAAAAATTAATTATGTAATTAAAAAAATTTTAAATTAGAAAAGTAAATAAATTTCTAGTTTATGCTAATGTGTAAATAATAGCATTAAAACTTAAAAGCTTTAAAATTTAAATGGTATATCCCAGTATAAATCAAAAATTAATTTTCATTTGAATAAATGCTTATTTTAATAAATCAATAATATGCTCTAAGAAGTAGTTAAAAATAGCAAGCACCTCAGTTGAGTAATTTATTGATTGCTCTATTCTTCCAAAATATTTTTTTCGTATAATTTACTATAAGATATACGAATACGTTGAAGTGGGTCTTTTTTATACTGTATTGAGTATTTATGTATATATAAATAAATGTATATATATATATATATATAATTATTTGATTTAATTTTAATTACTATTATTTTTTCTCAATAATAATTTAATTAAATACATTTTCCCATTCTCTCATTTAAAAGTATACTGTCACTCTTATTTCATAAAACCATCCCTTTTAACTTTAATTTATGCAATCACGCGCTCTTAAAATTTGCAAAGTCAGCAGATTCCACGTTTTAGACTTGTAGGGATGATCCCTACCAGACTTTAGGTCTGCACTTAGATTCCCTCGAAAACCGTCGATTCATATATATTACATGTCTATGACGTTCATGGTGAAATTACCCTGATATATAATGAAAAATACAGCGAAATACCCTCTCTTGTTCTTCCTTGCTTTTACACTCATGCTCTCATAATCTGTATCCAACTGAGGAGTTGCGTAATTCCCGCCGAGTGGAAATGTTCTCTCTCTCCGCTACAGTAAAATAATTACTTGAAAATTAAATTGGCTTCGACTATTTTATAAACATAATCAAATAGTACTAATTAAAAAGAAGTCTTTACACACACACACACACACATATATATATATATATATAAAGCATTTATTTAGCTTTATAAAACTGATTTTATTTATTTCTATGTCACCATGAAGCCAAGATATTCAAGACTTAATAAGGATGTGGGCATTTGAATGAACTGGAAATCAGATTTTAAATGCCCCTTAAGATGTCAAACAGAATTTAAACATCATATTTCATTTCAATGCAATTTTTACTAACAATAATGCTAAAAATAATTATGTAGAATTAATTCGTAGAAAGATTAAGAGTTTAATGAAATCTCTTCTTACATGTTCCATTTACATGCAGCTTGATTTATTAACAAATGTGCTTGTTTCGTTGCAAAGCAAAAAAAAAAAATATATCATCTTTTATTTCACAGAATGTCTTAGATTTATTAGCTTCAGTTAGTATATTTATTGTTATGGGAAATGAAAAAAAAAAAAAAAAAAAAGAAACCAAAAGTTTTTCTCATAAACTTCAATTCGAAAAAAATAGCTTCTCTAATAAGATTTTGTTTCCTACTGTGAAATAATTAGTACCAGTTTTGATATTTCAACTGTGAGTGAAACATAATTAATATTTTTTAAAACTTTCAGATGTTCTAGAAAATGATGAAAACAAATTATTTTTAACTTAAGCAATTTCAGTTAACATGTAATTTCTTTATTATGTTGTCATGTGTGTTTTGAAAGAATAGTTAATGTATTTGAATTAATCATGAATTTGACTTTAAAATGTGAAATCTGTGACTATTCCATCTCTTTTTGCTATTTTAAAAATTAAACAAATTGCATGATGTTAATCTTGCATTTGATTTCGGTATGAGAGTCATATGTAAAGGATATTCTGTGGCCAAAATATTTTGTTCTGCTATACATGTAAATGTTCCATCAAGGAAAGAATTTGGTTTCCTTGAGAAAAAAAAAAAAAACTTGAAAAAAATTTAGCATTTAATGCGATGAATGAAGCTACACTGTAAATTAGAAGCAATGGAAATGATGCTGAATTATCTCAATATGGTGTACGATTTGATGACCCTTGGCAATAGAGAGGGTATTCATCCTCGAACGGACGTGTCCTTATTATCTCAAAAAATACTGAGGTGTATATTTGCTGGTGAATTTATGTCAAAAGTATGTATACTTTGCGATTTAAGAAAAACCGAAGAAGTAATTACCATTCATAACTGCGCGAAACATACAGGGTCTGCTGTTGCTATGTAAATGGCTGGTGTGTGTATCGCGTTTTGGAACGATCTGTTGAAATGTGGAAATGAAAAATGTAAATTATTTTGGACACGGATATTCAAAGCTGTATCATACTGTATTACATATTTATGGTTTGAATACCACAACAAAAGTCGACTGTACAAACCGTATTTATCAGGACTAAGGAAATTAAAATCAAAATCAAAATGCATCAGATGAAAAGGACAGGTGACGGATGCCTTCATCGATTTGTTACAAAATTATTATGATATGTAGGAGCAAAATTAGGAAATCCGTCGCCAATAGCATTCCTGTTGCATCTCTCTGGTGCGACGCTAATAAAAAACCCCCAAAATTATGACATGTAAAAGACTTAAAAGGTATGAAACGTGCAATGATAATGGAATTATTTTACTGTTGTTCCAATGCAAAACAACCAATGTATGGCCGATGACCTATTGAACGTAATATTGGTGTAAATATCAACGAGCCAAATCAAATGATAAACAAATTCAGAAGGATAATTGTATAGGGCCTCCACAAAATATGATTAACATTATCAAACCGATATGCGTAAATTTATGCCATAAGCTGTTTTTAAGGAAACGCAGACAAGGAAACACTCAACTTGCAAACGAATGCTTCAATGGAATTCTGAGGAAGTTCATTGCAATAAACAATTTTGTTGCATTACGAACATTAAGATTAGTATACTACAAAACAGTTACTCAGTTTGATAAGAGATTTCGGGGATTATCAAATATATTAAAACATTTTGGAGTGCCTATTGGCGAATTTACATTAAAAGGGTTTGTAGAGCTAGTTGAAATTTGAGAAACTGAGTCAAAAGGACATTCTGTGTCAACAGTAAGAGATGCAAGAAATATAAAAGAGATTAGCTGAAAAGAAAAAAAAAATGTTAAGAATTAACAAACAAAAGGTATAAACTAAACAACAAGAGAATTGAAAGTAAGTAGTTATGCATGTATAGAAAACATATGACAAAATTCTAATAAAAATATATTTTTATCAAAATTATTTTTTTCTGCATATAATGAAAACTCAAAAAATGATAACTCAAGCTATAAAAATTAAATTTCTTTGATGCTTTTTACTTTGTTTTCTGATAACGTCTTCTAGAGCATGAAATAAAATGTTTATAATAAGCATATTGTTTAAAATTATACTCCAGTATTTGTATAACAATATTGTAAGATACAGGAAATTTCTTGTGTAATGGCTATTCAATTAGCTCAGAAATTTTTATTTATTTCATTACCCAAAAGATTTTAGTTATGCTCTAATTATATTGAAATGGATAATTTTGATGATAAATTTTCACATATTAGGTTAATGGGTTTTATGTAGCATTTTTGAAATCTTTAAAAAATTTCTGTGAAATTATTTGTATAAATTTATTAACTACCTGAAAGTTAAATAATTTATTACAATTATAACATAATTTTTTGCTTATTTGCATATAAAATGAATTTAAGAAGAGCATAAATGTTTTTGTAAATGATTTTATTTTTAAAAGAAAGTGGTTCGAACGTATATCTTTAAAGAGAGAAAGTAATTTTGGTAAGTAAATGCAAGCATATTTAATATTACTTTTACATCTAATTTGTTATCAATACAATTTAAGACAAATATTGTATAGTTTTCGTTATTCCATAAAACTGAATTTCATTCTAGAGAAATCATTTTAAATAATCCAAAAGTCTAGCTCTAATATACTTAATTTTTTTTTTCAGTAGTATGCGTTAGCAATAAATATTTATGTGAAACTGGAAGAAGAGCCCATACAATGTGGCATTGTTTTATTCATGATTCAATTTAGGTCTGGAATAGGAGTTCAAAATATATAGCAGTTCATCCTTTCTAGGTGATTTTGGTATTAAAAGTAATTTTTCAAAATTTTTGTTTTCTTAAAGTGTTATAAAGTAAAAGTATATACTAATAATAATTTACTGTAAAGTTATATTTTGTCCAGTTTTCTTTCATAAGTCTCATAGATACAACTTTATAAGTTATGTTTCATACACCAAAATTTCTTTCCAATTCAGAACTTTTTCCAATAACTTTAACAAATTAAAACAGCACACCATCAGATCTAAATTGGAAACACATTCCATGGGTGAAGCTTAATTACATTTTGCACCATTGCAAGTAATTTCATAAAGCTACTGAAATCGTTTGAAGTCGTATAATGAGAGTTCACAGTTTTAGAAATTGCCTTTAGGTTCTCAAGCAATAAAGAATACGGATGTCATAAACATTAAAATTACATAAATGTATTTTAATGAATCCCTTGAGATGTTTCAAAATGCTTATATCTGAGCCAAATACTTTTTTTTTAAAGAAATTAAAAGAAGACTGTAATTTTAAAGTACAGGTTGGAGGGGCAATAATATTTTTTTTAACATTTTTTAATAATAATTAGAACCTCGCTATTTAAAAAATGGAATTTTTTGATTCAACGAAAAAATTAATAATCCCATCGTAACATCTTTCAAAACCATTTCCGATATTGATTAGTAGCTTATGATATTAATTACTTTTTAAATGATTATTTTATGAGATATTTCTATCGATATCTTTACAATTTTAATTATAATATTTTAGAGATAGTATTGATTTGAAAAGAATAATTTATACCAATGCACTAACAAAGAATATTAAAATAAAGATTAGCAATAATGTTTAAAGAGGGTTTTTTCTGAAAACTGTATCAGGGATAGCATCCTACAAAGTAAATATAACTTAAATTTTCCCTCATAAGAACTTAAGTTAATTATAAATTGTAGAAAAGGAATGGATATGTTATGCAATTTGTATCAAAAATAAATTGGTACACACACACACACACATATATATATACTGAAAATTTATCAAAGAAAAATTTAAAATATTTAAGAAAACAAAATTCCAGAAAAAATTTAAAAATGAAAGAATAAAAAATAAATGAAAATATGGAACCCAGCAAGTCAAAAAGCAATTTCGGGCTGAGGACCGAATAAGCGGGGTTAACTAGTTTAATGGTACCAACCTTCCCCCTTTGTGACTTGGTAGGCTGAATTGGGAATTCCAAATTACAAAAGAGTTCAATGATTGAAAGATGCAAAAAATTTCAGCGATAAAATCTACAAAAATAAAATATATAATTCTCAAAATTATCAACAAATCAAAATATAAAATTTTTTACAAAAAATCAAAGAAATGATGATTCAAATATTTGAGTAGTAAGACTGAATTTTCTTTAAGCTTCAAGATGGATATCAGGTACTCAAAATGAAAAAAAATATAACACGTCATCTCCATATAAATTTAAAATGATTTAAATCGTTGTTTGATTGGTAATAAAGTGTAAAAGGATGCAAACTATTAGTTGGTAATAAATTGTATGGTAAAAGAGTATAATGGTTCAGAGAGTGAGTAAAAATTTAAGCTGTGTAAATGTAAATAAATAAATAAATTCTTCACGGCTAGACCACTAACAAGCCAACTTTATGGACCTATTGTTGCATGGTGGATTTGTAAATGGATCACGATTCGCAAAGATGTTTAATATATTTGTGATGTATATAAGTATTTAAAAAATTTATTGAATAATCATGATCTAAACAGTTGTTGAAGAATTTTTTAATGTTATTAAACTTGTCTATTTTATGTGTAGTTTATTTGTTATTACGTAATAAAAGTTTAATAAAATATTCCTATAAATAGATCTTTGTAGATTATTGTTCCCAAAAGGAATTTTGATTACACGGAATTCGAATCTTTCTCTTTTATCATAAATATTATTAATTAGTCTATTGTCAACAATTTGTAAATAAATTCTAGAAATTCTACTGTATTAGAATTTAGATTAGTTTTTAATACTTTGAGATAATTAGGGTAAAACGAAACACTTAGTTTGGATTCCTCAGTTTTACCTAAAATAATTAAATCATCGATATATATATTTATCGATAATGTATATATATATATATATATATATATATATATATATATACATATATATATATATAGCATATATATACAGTATATATATATATATATATACATCATTGATAAGTTTGCTAATTTTGCTACTAATTAATAATTTAATTAATAAGATAATAAATTGTGGGGATATTTTAAATTTCACGAAACCACCCTGGAACCAAGTTTGAGACTAGGACCAGAAGGTTTCGAAATTCGTGCAATTGATTTTGAAACTACCTAATGAGAAACATACTTTCATTATTCTATTGGGGGTATGGTGCTTAAAGAACATTCGATTGATATTACTTCATAATCACTATGAAGTAACATCAATAGAATGTTATTCCGAATTGGAATCAATCGAATGAATTCCAAAATGTTAATGTCATTTTCGGAACGGCATTGATTTGAATTACTCAAATGATATGTATTGAAATTATATAAATCAATGAACAATTTAAATCGCAAGGATTGTATTATTAATTAAACACCATATAAATTTGTAGCAGCTTTATGTAATTAAATATACTGTATTATAATAAACATAAATCTGGAAAAAAAGATAAAATTCATACAGTTTTTAAAAGAATTAAAAAATTAAATTATGTTTTTATAGATTAATATAAGTGTGTGAAAAACTTTTGCGTATACTTTTACATACTTCGGTTTTAACAAGTGATGCTTAGCTACGAAATAATTTAATTACACTTACTTACGTAAATCATAATTTCTTCGGAAACAGCTATTTTTTAATGAAATTCTTATAAAATGGATATTGAACTATCATTAAATATAATGCAGTAAGCCTCGAAGACTTTTGTTGACAATATTGTATTTACATTATTAATCACACATATATCACTTAGAGTTTGAAATGTTAATTTAGTCTATTTAAATTTTCATCACGTCTGGTCTTTGAGAAATGCGATGATGATATCAAAATGCAATATTCAAATCGTTTCACTCTAAGATGGAAAGGCTTTTAATGTCTCTTCGATTTATTCGCTGAATTCATTCAGAATAATTTATGCTATTTTAAACAAACATATGACTCTGACATGTGAAATACCTATTGAATGGGTGAACAGTTCATAAATACCCATTCATATATTCCCTGCATCTCAATTCTTAAAAGATATTATTAAAGGTTGAAAATTCTATGCAAATACAATCGAATTATTTGTAGTGTAGAATAAACTAAGTAATGTTAGCTTTAAAATGTTCATATTAAAACTTTTCTTTAAACTTTAACTCATACTTGAAACGCTAATAAACAGGTTTATTTTATTTCTTATTTTACAAATGTTTGTTGATAAAATCACGATAGATTCGTTTTCAACACTATTGTACGCTTGTACAATGAAAGAAGTAAAACATATCACAGAAGTTGTGAATTATATATATATATATATATATTTAGATTGAGTTCATTGTATTATCCAAAATTATAAATACATACTAATATATATATATATATATATATATATATATATATATATATACATATGGGAGGTATAGAGATATCGTGAAATTTTAATTACTACTAAGAAGTAACAAACGGAATCTAAGTAAAATTTACTCCACTTTTAACTGATCCTGAGATACATAATGTTGTAAATAAAGTTACCAATGTTAATTTGTTTGGCTTAAACCAAATATTTTTTAAATCTTACTTTGAACATTTACA
>BMAW01046244.1:60442-70803 GCA_019974015.1 Nephila pilipes | reverse complement strand
GTATAACCAGCATAACCATATATGTAACTAATAAGCATATAACTCTATATATGTATATAATGTAGCCATATATAATATGTATAGCCCTTGCTTATATATGTATATATGTATATATGTATGTATGTATATGTAACAACAATAATAATAACTCAACAACTCAACCTCAAATAATTTAAGATGTGTTGTGCGTAAAGATTCTTTCCATACTTTGAACGTTTGCAGGCTGGCACAGTAGATTGAAGGTTTAACATTTTGGTCCTGGAAGCTTCAAAAAATGTGGTTTTATCAAGAATGTTTTTTTACTGGTTTCAATGGTAAAGTATCTTTATTTTGTTATTGTAATACACAATAATGTTAAGTGTTTTGTTTTCGTAGCAACCAATAATATGTAATGTGTAATATATGTATGTAATAATATGTATAACAATAATAATATGTATATGTATATGGCATAATATATGTATAATAACTATGTATATATAATATATATAATAATAATAATAACAATAATAATAATATCAGAATAAGACACATGAAATTTTGAGCATAATAAGATTTCTGCAAATTTATGCATTTCTGTATTCTTGTTAAGATAAGCATTTTGTCAATGACCAATTTAAGATAAAGTTTGATGATGATCAGCAAAGCTCCTATTCTTTTCGAATTTTCTCGGTACATCTTTTCATCTTACGTGATAATAGCTTCAATACACATTCAATGTAAAAGAGGATTAAACTTAAAATTTGTTTTCTTGACGCAAATATACTTTCCTTTTGTTGATAAGAAACTCGGAAATGTTATTCTACTAAAAACGTATTGGATCAATATACAGCTTGACACAAAAGATTGTTATAGGAATCATTGACTTCGATGAACCTACTCATTATGTCAAAGTTCCTTTGTGGTATATTTATGAAATTGCTATCTCAAATACAACTGTGTGAATCATTAAGTCTAAAAAAGAAGAAATCTCATGAAACGTGTTTGGATTGGAAAATGTGATTTTACTTGTTTTTACACTGATAGGTAAATAATAAATAATCATAATGGTAATATTAATGATGTATCTTTTTTTTCGACATTTTTTAATTTTATATGAAGATACTGATTATATATATCATATAGTAATATATAATATATATATATATATATATATATATTTTAAAACAGACATATATTAATTGCTTCAAATATACAATTTAAAGATCAGTTGTTTCAAATTATGTAATTTTGAATAGAAGGCTCTTGAAAGTAATCTTAGCATGAATGCATGTTTTATCCATTCTAATATAAAAAAACATTTTAAATGAAGATAAATAACAGAAGAAAAAATGTGATAACTGTAAACCTTATTAAAACAAATCAAAACTGAAGATAACATTATTATTCAAATAATTTTAGTTCGACTATACAAACAAAAAAATCTTTTATAATAAAATTCAAAAAAAATTCTAAGAGAAAAAAGAAAACTATTGATAATGCTTTGAAATCTAATTTTCAATTTTAATAAAGATATTTAAAAGAATATAAATTATTTCTTTGTAGGAAAAATATTTAAAAAAGATTTTTTTTATTTCCTATTTCGTAAATACAATTTTATAATGATATTTATGTCAGATATATTAATATAAAAATTAATGTCACATAAACAGATTTTGTAAACCATCCATCATATTACTTCGAGCAATTGTTGTTCATTGCAATGAAAATATGACATGATCTAATAAACTACTAGAAAGTTAATCTATTTTTCGATTCAAGCAAATGTTGTAATTTGTAGATATTGATATATTTTTTTCTCAAAATAGAAATGCAGCTACAATTGTCTCTTCTTAAAAAGAGTATCTAGTAATCCAAATACCTGTTCTAAATTTATTTAAAATGTTAATAAAAAATTAATATGGATATTTCATCTTAATTTAATTTTTGGGCTGATGCTAACAAAAATCATGGATTTTATGACAATTATTATAGACTGTGAAAAAAAATAATTAGAGCTTCATATAAATTCAATGCATAATGAGCAATTAATAACTGGCTTATTTCAATTTTTTCATGCACTTAAGAACCTTCCTTTTTATAAACTCGTCTAAAGTACGAATTACAAATTTTACAGAACAATACATCAAAATATTTTTTTCATTTATTAAATATAAGTAGGTCATAGTTTTAATTCATATGAAGACTTCATCTATAAGGCTTTATATGTATGAATTTCTTCAAGATAAACTATAAGTTTAACTATTAAGAGTTCAGTATAATACATGCAGTTATTAACTTAACAGTAAGCAAATATTTGAAGAAAGAGTGGTTAATGTTGATTAGTAAATATATTTTTACTAATAAAGTAAATAATTTTTTAAATTTTTCAATTCATTTGCGCTCAGACTATAGTAAATTAAAAAAAATCTCTAGATCCGTGATAAACCGTTTTTTACTTCAAAAACATTTCATTTTTAGATAAAATGTTCATATTACTTTTAATGTCAAACTGCAGTTTCTATAATTCTAATTTTATTTTATTTCTGTATATTAAATTGATTATGTATACTTTGTTTTTTTTTTATCTTAGATCCACAGATAATGATTGAAAAAGAAGTCTTCAACGCACAAAAAAAAAAGCTAACTTAGTTACTTAGGTAGAAATGATGAATGCTTCACATGAACGCATTAGCTGAACTACTATCCTTTGAGCACAGTGAGAGAGTTGAAGTTTTACTGTAGCTCTAAAGTTTTGCGTATTACTAGACTTTAATGCGCAATCTGGAGGATGAAGTAATGCAGTTACGCATTTCTGAAAAATTAGCTAATTTGGGGAATCTAATTTGAGAGCACTGGACCATAAGTTAGACAGCTCCTTGAAGGGTGAGTTGATTTGCTCGTGCGGACGTATTAGCAGGAATTTCCAGAGTGTAGATTTCCCCATTTTTGGTTGTGGTCCAGAAACCTACAAATTTACTTAGAGCCGAGATGCATAGTAATAAAGCAGGGGATCTCGAAAAGTTAACTATATGGATATTGGCAATAACATATGTATATAAACATATATTATAATATATATATATATAATATAATATATATATATGTATAATAATATATGTATGTATGTAATAATAACTTCTCTATATATGTATATATATATATATAACTAACTTAATATATATTAGCATATGTAATAATAATAACCAATAATATGTAATAATATATGTATATGTAATATACATATATATGTATAATAATAATAATATGTAATAGCTATAACTGTATAATAATAATATATATGTATGTAATATAATAATATAATATCAATATATATAATAATAATATATATGTAACACCATGTAACCATGTATGTATGTATGTAACCTTAATATGTATATATATATGTATATATATTATATATATATATATATATATATATATATATATATATATATATGTGTGTGTGTGTGTTTATATGTATGTGTATGTATGTATAATTATAGGTTATTAAAATTGTAATACCTGGAAGGAATGTTCGATGAACATCAAACTCATATAAAAAGAAGAATTGCTTAGGATATACAATTACTTAGCATTTTAGTGAATTTGGACGAAGGATGATTGAGAAACTTCATCTGAAGCAATGCATATAAGAAAAGTGGTGTAGTGCATTTCTATTTCGTAAAATGATTTGATGCAGGATTGATTGAGCCAATCTCTGTCATGCAAACATGGAACCAATGTGTTGCTGAGGGTCCTACTGAATGACATGCAGAATTCCACTTCATTAAAAGATTAACAACTAAAAGGATATATATATATATTACTTAGTCAGCACTCCAAAATAGCACAACCACAACTCGAATTATGAGAAAAAAATCTGCTCGTATGGTGCTACGAAGTTTGCAGCAGCGTAGGGTGTCAGCATGGGGACCATTACTTTGGTTCCCTTGACAATACAGCATAGAGAGAGACGATGAATCTGCTGCGCCGAACGACAAAGCGGGATCCAGATCTTTCAGACTAGTTCCAGAACAGGAACTAGTCTGAAAGATGTTATCTTTTCAGACTAGTTCCTGTTCTGCATGTAGTATTTTGAGAGCCATACACGTGTCTATAGGTCGAGGAAGACTATGTGTCGTCTTTTTATATTCGACATCATTATATGGGCCCTACACCTTATGTGATAGTTTGAACAGTCATTACAAACACGACACGCTCACCTGTAGTTCAGTTCTACGGTAAAATAAATGCAGATACATATAATTCTAACATCTTTCATTAAGTGGTTGTGCTCCTACATTCGAGGCCTGCCAAACGCCATCTTCCAACAATATAATGGAATCTTATGTTAAACATCATGTTCGACGAATTGGGAATTCGATTGTTGGCTTGTCCTGAAAGGACTCTATATCTGTCACCCATTGATAAAGTCTGGACATGGGTTGCTGAGAAACTGTATCGCTACCTCTCTTTAGCTAATACGGTTGATGAAGTGGGGCAAAGACTTGAAATAGCATAGAATGAGTTGCCCGATTCGGCCATCTAAGCTCAGTTCTACTCCATACTAAACTGGGTAATGTCCAATTCAGCTACCATGGGGGGGGGCAGTTGTTTCTATATTTTCGAAACCCTGTAAAACCCTAAATTGCTTACAGATTTAACGATTTAATCATTTTGCCTTTCATATTATAAATAAGACATACAGAGGCAAGTGTTTTTGCGTCAGGGGCATATGCAATCAGTAGGTATAGGCTGTGCTGCCCTCTAGTGTTCAAGTCCTGAGTCACCACTTCGGAGGCCATTGGTTTTCCGACCCCGAGGAGGAGGATAATGTTGATGACCTTGATGCGGCAGCGTTGTTTCCAACCCTGGACCAGTGGGTCCGAAGTTGAAGACTCTACCAACCAGGTTGAAAAGACTTGTCTTCTGGCTGGTTAATTAAGGTCTTTTAACTTCTAACGTTGATGTAGAAGAGATTACCCGCAAGATAATTTGCATATTTAGAAGACACATTTATTATATTTCACATTTATGGTTTGTCTCGAATTTTTATATATGATGCATTTACGCGATATTTATCTCAAATTTCTAATGTACCACAGAAAACAATCCTACGAAACAGCTTTAGAGAGAAGCAAAGATCGTTAATAAATTTTTCCACTGAGCCAACTGTTAAATTAAGATAATAGTTAGACATGAATTCTTTTAATTCATTTCAAATATCTGAGAACAAAACTTATATTTATTGCTAGTGTAGTGAAAATTAAATTTTAAAGACATAATCAATAAAATCCAAAATGAATAGAAAATAAATAAACTTTCAATATAAGGAAAAAAGAAATATTGCAAAATATTAATTATTCATCTCAGAAAGTTTCAACGTCGAAGGAAATAACCTAAGTGCTCAGCAATTTAGAAGTGAATGAAAATAATTTTAAATGCTATTTACAGCAAAAATTGAGGAACTGAAGGCTTTAAATTATTATATACTCAGGGTGATTATATTTAAAGTGACCCTATTTAGACCCCGGTAGAACCCGTTCTGCCTGTCCAATTTTGATGAAACATGGTATATACGTTATATGGACTATGGGAAAAGATTGATTTAAAAAATATATCAAATTTGTCCATCAGATGGTGGTTTTCGAAAATTCCTTACATAGATTAGCCACACATAAAAAGAAAATTGCATTGAGAGCCTCAAAATCTTTTTGCGTGCATCTTTTATCGTTAATCATGCCCTTGTAGAAGAAAGATCGAGCTTTACTGGTAAAATTATCGTCTTTAAAGGGATTGCGAAAAGAATCCATGTCTAAGAATGGTTCGAAGAAGATGATTAGGAAATTTGAAGAGACTGGAGACTAGGGTATATTACCAGGAAGAAGGAGGAAACAGGTTGCAATTAAAACTGTAAAAAAAATCACTTCTGCAGTACTTGAAAGAGCATCCAGTTCGAACTATTCTTCAGCAAGTGTTGATAGATGTCACAAGAGTGGTCTACGGTACGAAACATTCTATCATCCATTTTAAAATGACATCCGCTTAAGATCCGCGTTGGACAAATGCTACAATCTCATGACCTCTAAACAAGCTCACAATTTGCTTGACGATTTTTATTGAACAAGGAAGTTAATGAAACATTGTCTTGGAAAAATCTATGGTCAAAAGTACACTTTTTGTAGATTAAGCTGTGAATAATAAAAATTGCAGCATATGGGGGGGGGGCTTCACCTATTGATGTTCAGCACCAATAACCACTGCATTTACAGCTAATTTTATTCTCGGACCATTTTTCTTTGAAATTATTACTCCTCCAGACCCTAAGACGTGCTCAGCTACGAGTGCACGGTACAGTGAACTTTTCGAAAGGAGGTCATTCCTGCCCTACATGAACTGCATTGTTGCAAACTTGTATCTTCATGCAAGATGGAGCATGAACTACCCACGTTGGGAGAGTTGCTTCATCAAAGAATTGCTTCGAGCTAAATTTGACGAAAATCGTGTAATATCCAGAACTATTTCGGTTGCCTGGCCTCCTAATTCCCCCGACTTAAATCTCTGTGATTTCTGGTTGTGGGAATTTCTATTAGACTGTGTTTATGGAGAATGAAACAAGACTAATACGTAATTGATGTTAATGGAGATCCCGTTGAGAAAATTCTCTAATTGAATAAATTTTAATGAGTCTGAGAGAATTTTGTCCTTTTTAGGAGCCCCAATTCCCACTTATGGTCACAATGTGAACTATTTTATACTAAGAAATATTTTCTCCATGGTCCATATAACGTATATGCTAAAGTACATCAAAATTCAATATTTAGATCGAGTTCTAATGGGGTCTGAATAGGGTCACTTACTTTAATTATAATCATCATGTATTTACATCTATTCGGTATTTATTATTGGATGCTCAGTAAGAAGTCTTTATTGAAGCATATGGAGATAAAATAGAAAATTTTATATTAGATTTCTAAATCAGTCCTACATTCTAAGAGGATTCTCTTCCATCCTATATATACATGAAGAAGCACGTGAATTGTAATAAAATATACTTAAGAAAAGTATACGTAAAGGTAAATATAATAGTTTAAAATTAATTACGGTTACTCTATTAAACATTAATTTCGAAAATTAATGGTTAATAGAGTAACCGTAGAATAACTTTCAGAATCTGTTTCTTAACGCAAGAATGATAGGAAAGTTATTTAATCTGTTATTAGTCACACAAAGGGCTATTGTCTTTGGTAACCCAAAAATGTGATAACTGAAATATCCAAAAATTTATCTTGTTTCTGCTTTTATTTTTGATGCCTACTTTCATTAGTAACGAACTTAATTTTCAAAAATACGTCAAAATATATTTCACCAGAATTTTTTTTATTAATTTGAAATAAAATGTATATAATATATGTCTGATACCTGTTCTCAACGCTAAGGAACTCAATTTTCAAAAATATGTCGTAAAAAATTTCCCCTAAACTTTTAATGGATTGAAGGGAAGCAAATATGAAAATTAAATATTTTATTTACTTATCAATTTATGTATTATTTTAAATCATATGTAAACTGGAATGTATTTATGAATGAAAATAAATAACATTTTTCAGAAGCTATGAGGCAGCCTTTTTTAGCCTCAAGAATTTCATACTACGTCTTTTTAGTTTGGTTTCCTTCTTGGAATGTTTTGGACACAAACGATTTTAATATTGATTTACTATTATTGGACATCCAAGGGGCTATAGTTTTAGATAAATTCCTTTTTCGTATCTGATTACTCTTCGATTTTGTATCTTTTGCTTCAATTTTAATTACATTTAGCTTAAATACATTCAATTTAATAATTTATCGTTTGATTTAATTACATTTAATTTAAAAATGTTAAATTTAATAATTTATCATTTGCCTTAATTTTCATACCGGGAAAGTTTACTATTGTCAATTTCTCGATATTTCATCGTTTACTTTTATTCTTATATTTAATAGAGTAATTTAATAATAATTATAGCAAAAAGCGCACCTTAGGTTGCTAAATCTGTTCTTTGCAAAGCTTTGCATAGCAATTTTTTTATTATTTACTTCCTATGTAATTTTAATAAGAACCCATATTACTAATCAGTGATAAGATACGTAGAGTTAAAAGGATATCTAATGAAACTTGCAATCTAAATAAAAAAATCTCTAAAAATTATAAAATTTGTAAATCATATATTTATTGCAAATAAGACTCTAAGTTTGAAAATGAATCAAGGAGATAAAATGTGGGAAGCACAACAATTTATAATGAAGAAAAATTGCGAAATTTCAGTTATAAGTTTCTTAAAAATTGAGATCCACTATAGAAAATCTCATCTAAATTTCAATACATGTGTTACGAAGTTCTCGAAGAGAATTTAATTTCTTTAAACATGTACTGACAAATGACAGAATTGCGTCTATTTGCAACAATAAGCCAATACTTTTCAACTTAAAAGTAGTCACAAGCTATACTCTGTTTTGAATGACGGATATCAAAATTTATTATTATCCATATCTCAAAATTATTTATGTTTGTGATTAGTATACTAGATTCCTTTCAATACTACAATTAAAACCTTTAATTGTTATATACTTGAATTCAAATATATTTCTACTACTTTTATTCTTGTGCTACATTCAGCTTTCAAACAAAATAATTTAAAATATTATTTTAAGTCATAACTAGTTTAATCTTTCTCCGCTGTCTAAGCTGTTACTTACTGAATAGATTACAAAATACCTTAGGAATGATTATACGACCAATATTTCTGGTCCCGTAATTGATAAGTTATTGATCCTTGTAATTAGATATGGTAGACATCATAAGCAGAGAGTTATTAATCCCTGTAACGGGAAATTGTAAATTTATTAAGCTTTTGGGAGCATGAAACACGAGACACTTTAAATTCTGAAAGCCCACTAAAGATTAAAAATTTAATAATTAATAAGCACTAGCCGTCTTCGTAAAAATAAAGAATTTTAATAGACTGGTACAATGTTTAAGCTCTTGCTTGAAACACAGGAATCATGTTAGAGCATAAATATGAATGACTGTAAAATATGTATTATTTTATAGAGACGTATGTGTAATCTCTTGTTTTGATGGCAATTTGCACACATGTTTTCATTTAAATATCCTTATGAATTCTTTTATCATCTCAATAATAGTCTGAAAATAGGTGAACAGATTTGCTATGTTTGAAATAAAGGATAAAATTCTAATTATGCTTATTCACAGACTTCTTGAATTTTTTTCTTCATGGTAGTAATTATATCATTGTTCTGTGAATATTGTTCACGAATATTTTTTCCCAATAAAACCTCATACCACTTTTTGTAATTAGATTTATATGAATGGTTTTATACTTACTTAAGTTACATGGAAAAGTAAAGTTCATAAGCCATTCGACTCTAAAATATTACTAAAACAGACTGTTTTATTCTGAAATAACACAAAGCACCTTTCATTTCAAATTTAGATTCGTGGATTGAATTATTATCTCAGTTACATATCTCAAATTTGACGGTTCCTTACTGTAGTCAAAAAGTTTCTTCTTTAAATTTTAAAGAAGAAACTTTAAAAGTTTCTTGTTGAAATTTTCATTTTTAATCACAAGGTGTAATTTGAACTATTACACCTTACACAATAGCAGCTACATTTATAAATATAATATTAATAATTTTGAACTGAATGTAGCGATATGGAAAAATAAGTTTCAATTAATTTCTTAATCACTTAAATTATTTAAAGAAGAATTATTACTTTCTTCTTTAAGTAATTATAGAAATTTTTTTTAAACAAAAGCTAAAAGTCCAAATTTTGAAACTTATATTTTTGTTTACAGTTTTCGTTAAATAAAAAAAAATATTCCATTTCAAACTCTTTAAATTATACAACATCTAATTACAAAATGAAGAAATTATAAACAATGCGAATATAGAATTAAATAAAATGTTGATAAATCTAACAAAGTACGAAACAGCTTTTAAGCAATTATCTAACAAAATAGAAATATTTATCCCAACTACATTTCATATGTAATTACGATAAAATGAATAAATTTTAATTTTATAAATATTTAGCAAATTTAAATAAAATATTACTTATTCGTTATGTTTTATTATTCACTGTAAATATATTATACTTAAAATGCATACATTTTGTTTAAGTGTCTATGTTTTTGAATTTATATTTATATAGCATTAATAGTTTTTATGCGTAAAGAGAATTTTAGCTCAAATTATTTTCTTATTAATTAATTATTTTTGTGTAAAGGTGCTAATTCCTTATTTCTAACCTATATTTATCCATTGAGTTGTTTAGTGGGTTATGGAGAACAATTTATCCTAAAGTACTGAAA
>BMAW01046244.1:21376-50442 GCA_019974015.1 Nephila pilipes | reverse complement strand
CTTGATTTGCAGTGCGATTTTAATGGCACTTTGTTTTTGTCTTGTGTCAGAGAATTTTAAAAATAACAAATTTTGAAAATTTTAAGATTTCTTGTTTCAGCTAATAATAATGATGCATAGAAGTTTTGTTGCACAATCTGTTGTTTAATTTTGATTAAAACTTTTACTAACTCTGCACAATTACTAGTACATAATGTGACATATTTCAAAAAACCTAATCTGATTTGCATTAAACCTGCATTGAAACTAAAATTTTAAATTTGTCTTTAATATTTTTGTAGCATCAAAGCTTTTAACCTTATGAACTTTGTAATAATAATGCAGCATGTTCGTAACAAAAAATATGCATTTGTACAAACAGGATAATGATGAAGTCGTGAGCATATTAGAAAATTTCATTTAACATCAACGAATTGGCTAACGTTTCCGTAGGTGGGATCAAATGCTTAACGTGATTAAAATATATGTGTTTGAGAGAATAAAAAATGTTTTGAATTTCGTCCATATAGCTCTATATTTAAAACTTCAAAATCAATTGTCATCGTATAAAATTCAGCAAATCTAATTTGTAATTGCAGATGCGCAACATTTATGCTTTAACACATCATTCACAAATACAACACTTTATTTCCATAATTCAGTGTTCTTCATACCTAATTAAAATCATTTTATTTTTGTGGACTCAGCAAAAAAGTTAGCGTGAATCATATGATCACATAATAAAAAACACTAAATGTTAATTTTCAGGTTTTAAGGGAAAATGTTAACAACATATTCAAGTTTTCTGTCACTCATATTCTTAAACTGTGCCTGTTAACTTTTCCAGTCACATGAAAAGTCGCTCCTCGAGTAATGATCGTAATTAATCGTCATTTGCATCTATACGTTCAAACATATAGACAGCAAAATCCAAGCGATGTAGTTTGTCATTTGTGTGTAACGCTTGCAGTAGCTACAATTTGTATACTTGAAAATTCAGTGTATTATTCTGGCTAGTAAATATCATTGTGTATAGAATATCTAATGTAACAATGCATTTCTCTTTTATTGTTTAAGACTCGAAGCAAATATTTGTCAGATGCCAGCAATATTATCTTTGGATATGCTTGAGCTGAAACTTGTTTCTTTGAGCAAAAAGTTTCTAATTTCTGAAAATTTGTGGGGTTATTCAAAAATTCTTTTTCAAAATAGATGTGTTTTATATGAGAAAAGAAACTTCCTTTTGTATTGTAATAATGAATTATGTTTCAAAATACCATTCTGAACAGTTTCCGGCTGGAGTCATCCTTTTTAATTACAGAATCATTTTTTTTCTTCAAATGAATCAAGTATGTAAACTAAATACATAATCAAGCTGTATCGTATATGGGTGAAATTCGAATCAATTTCTTATTTTCATAAACGAAATATTCCATCACAAAAAAATATTTTGGTCTAAATCAAATTATCGTAACACAATTGAGAGATTTATATTCCAGTTAAAATTTCTCAGCAACTTTATACATTCACTGAAGTAAAGGATAATTTAATAAACATTAATAAATCAAATGAATTCTGTTATCTTGAAGCATAATAGTAACTTTAAATGAATACTGAATTTTCAATGAAATTTCCTTGCAAGGTTTTTAATATAAGGGTTGTTCAATAAGTTCTTAGAAAATACAAGAGTTGACTCTCGTAGCATAGGAAAGGGTTTGTTTTAGTAGGCATCATAACTCATTAGACAAATGTTTAAATCTCAGTTACCTGCATTCGTGATATTGACGCGTTTTGCTCTGAAAAAACTCTTCATTGTAAATTTCCTATCAATAAAACCATCTCAACTTTTTGCTGGAAAAGTTTTACTAGAGATATTCCAGCGTTTTGGTAAATCTAGGTTTCCCCGACGGAGAAATTCAACGCAAAATTACTTTGTCAGCTCGACGCAGCAGTAATGAAATTTTAATTTGACAGCAAATTACTACCAAATCAAAACTAATTTACAAAACAAAATCAAATTTGTTTCGGCTTCATTTAACAGATGTTAGTACCCAATGGTAACGACTATTTTTCTTAATGATACTGTCTGTCTTCAATTACAAATACTTTTTACAAAACCCTGATAGTTTTTTGGAAGGACAAACAAGCAATAACATCTCTAAGTGTGATGTCATTTACAAAATTCCAACATTTCGATACTTTCAGATTTTACTATAACTATTATCGATTATGTATTTAAATAAATTAAAATATGTTCATATAACTACTTAAATTTTTAAAAAAGGTTTAAACGGAAACTTTGAAATTTCGATATTAAGAACTGTCATTCATATCTGATTATTCATTCACAAAAAAAAAAAAAAAACAGAATAGAACAGAAAATAAGAATATACTTTCATCAAAATATGAAACTTATAAGACGTTAAACAGTAATCCCAAATTATATGTTGGTATATCGAACAGTCTTATTAATAAGATGAGATGACTAATATAATGACATGTTATAATGAAAGTGAAGGTTACGAATACCTGAAAAAAGAGATCATATTCAAGGTATCCCAATGTAAAAAAAACAATTTTGGGGATAAAATATTTAATTTTTAAATGATTTACTTTTATTTCTTTTAGAAATTATTTGTTCTTTATTTATTCATAATAATATATAGAATTTTCTCTTTACAATGATATTTTTCATTCGTAGCTATGATGGATACATGCAGAAGTGAAACTATAAGCATTCTAATTATCAGCCGAAATCCGAAAAATAACTGAAATTCTTAATTTAGATCCCGAGATTTGAAGTCTTCTTAATAATATTCATACATCTCATTTTTTTTAAGATTACTCACTTTTTGTTTTTTGAAGCTTTTAAATTAATTTGTATTAAGATTAATTATAAGAAATCTGGTTTCACATTTGGTTGTAACATTTCCGAAATGTCAATAGCTATACTGCGCACAGTTTAGTATTTTGCTGAGCTATATATTTTCAATTGTGTTCGATTCAAGCTTTATTTATAATTTTATTTCTGTTTGAAATAGTAGATTAAAATATATAATAGGAATTTTCAATATGTTCAATATGTTTCTTTATATGTTTAAGCTGTGGGTACAATCGTAAAATATATCGCTATAAGAAAATAAATTTTATTGTAATTGTGATTTTGTTAATCAGAGAACTAAAGTAATCAGCAACAGTACTAATCTTGAAATTTAAACTACAGAAATAATATGCCGGAGAACATAATTTACATTGCAGCTAATACCTTTGAGTATCATTGAAATTCTAAATTGCCCATTGTATTTATTTTTAAGCTTAAAACCTAAAGAAAAGTGTCCAGCTTAAGTTTTTATTTTCTAATGTGTTGCTGTAATGTAAGAATTACATCCTTTTACATGACGTAAAATTAAATAAGAAAGGGATCAAAATGATTAAAAACAATATAGAGTTTGTCCTGTGATTGTTAGGAAAATACCATGTTTTGAAAATGTTCGAAACTGCATTAGATATGCAAAGGTTAACAAAGTAAATTTTCAGGAACTGAGAAAAATAATTCTATACAGTTGCTTAAGTTATTTTAGAAGATTCCGTGAATAATTCTGAAATTAAAGTTCAATGATCAGATTAGGATTTGACAAACTATGGAGCATCTTGCGATGTAACTTAGCATTGTAAAGGCCATACCATTAAATGGGTGTATATAAGCTTTATCCATTGATACAATAAAGTTCCCAAAAAAGAAACTATACGAATGAAATATCATACTCGTGGTTCATAAAGAAAGACATTAAATGTAACCCGATAATCTATTTTTTCTTAATACCATTTTAGCTCATCAACTAGTATATTCATGTAGTCTCACAAGGGTATTAAGCTGTGGAAAACATGGATAATAATAATCACTACCCCAAGTAAATTTCTATTGAAGACATTCAGAAAAAAATTGAAACTCGTATTTGAGAGTTGAAATCCATTTCAGAAAAGATTTGAATGAAAATAAAAACTTACTTTACAAGTTTATAAATTAACTATAAAATTAATATGGTATTATATTTCGGTGATTTGCTCGAAATATAAAGAGCTATAATAGCAGCATTTTATCTTAGATGTTCAGGAGTGGATCAATCAATACATGAACACTGTATGAAAGGACATTGTAGTTCGGGTAAATACCAACAACGTACTAGTGTTTGCTGAGGAATAATAAATTAAAGAGCATAAGCTTTATGAAACCATTGATAATTCCTTTAAATCTACATACTTTTATTTATGAGATCAAAATGCATTTAAGAAATATTTCCAAAGCTAAGTGCAAAATCTTTCCAAAGAATTTTTGAGTGGTTGTTTATGAAAAATAATCCCTAAAGAAAAGAAAAAAGAGAAGATCGAAAAAGAAGCCATATATCATGAAGCAATTAAATAATTTTCATCGTATGAAAGCCTAATTTATACGTATTAAGCAAGTATGACCAGGATATCAAGATGTATGTGCTAAAATCCTTAAATTATTCATCGGTTTTTCATAAATTTAGTGAAGTTGTAAAATATGAGAATGAAACGTTTGTTTCTAATCAAAGATGACATCTAAGAGTTATGAATAATCTACTATTTGATTAAAATACTGTTACAATACGTTTCTGGTTGAGAATGAAGTCTCCTTTGTCTACAGAAATGTACACATACGACTTTTTTTGAAGACGATCAGAAACCATTTTCAATTGTCAAACTTATAATCTTATTAACAGTCTATTGCAATTGCCTTTAAATACTATTCATTTTCTTTCCCATGTATGAAATATGTAGGTTGTCAAAGTAAATAAGAGCTTTAACAGTGAATGAAATATTTGAAAATTATGTTTTTAATTTTTACTCTAGGAAATTTTTACCGCTCAAACACTACATTGTGGTAATCTTTCTATTTGTATAAAATCATCCGATACGGTGTGATCTTTTCTAAACAGAAAATATCTATACAAAGTGTTTATTTTGTTTAAAAGCTTGATTCCTCCTGTATCTCAGAAGCGACTACACTTTAAACGGTAGATCTGTTTTGTGGAAAATCGCTTTGAAATGGTAAAGAGACAACTGTTTGTTCTAAAACGTACATAACCTGTGGTTCATCATTTTTTAAGACATTATAATGACAACCTGAGAAGGCTGTGAGTTGGTATCTTGTTAGATCTTTGCCCGGTTTTAAAGTAAAAATATTGAATTTTTTCTCCATGACACAGAAAAGGTGTGTTCTTTCTAAATCATTTTAAAATATTTCTAAAGTTTGATTAAGAAATTATTCGACAAATAATTTATCTGATATTATATGATCTTAGAAAAAATTAATGTGTAAGAGAAAGAAAATTTTCTCGCCCTTGAAAAGTGAAATCATTATTGTACGGCTTTTTATGTTTAGTGATAAAATTGGTTTTTCGTTTTTCAGCTACAATGCTTATGTTTTTTTATTTAAAATATTTGTCTTAATTTTCTAAATTTGAAGCATGAGAGAGAGAGAGAGAGAGAGAATTAATATTATTGTCTTTGAGAAGTCGTCTGGTTGAAGATGAAATCATCTGGTTATTTTGTTCCAAAATTGGAATTCATTTATTCATTTATTTATACACACTTCAGAAATACGTTTCACTCTGTATCATAATTTTGATCAGCAACACTATTTTGAATAACTTCTGTATATCTAGTCTAACCTCTGACTTCGTAGCTGGAATCTCTAAACATTTCTTCATCATCTTTGTACAGAAGGAAATTAGTAAGGGAATGAAATCTATTAAAATCATTTTATGATCTCTTTTAACTTTTATATGCGTTTCTAAAAATGTAATTCCACCAATGTTTCGATTATTTTTTTTATTGGGAACTTCTTCAGGGATTGCATTTTATATTTTAAAAATTTACTTTTGTAACATGTCCTCTGCAACATTATCAACATTTTGAGAATTTATATTATTATCAGTAATATTTGCAAGTAATTATACAAAAATAGATGGTATTTTCAAAGATATGTTCCTTGCAATATATAATGTTCCGCTGGATTAAGGTTAAAATATCAAATATAATTGTAAAATGATCTTTATTATAAATATATGGACCTATTTTAAATTACCATAAAAGTAAAATGGTTGGGGATACAAAATACCAGATGTATTGAATGAAAGGAAGTCGGTTGGTTATTATTTAGAAGGCACATGTTCGTGTCTGAAATAGTTTTATCAATTCGAATCTCCCTTGTTTGTGGGGGGGAGGTTGTTTTTTCAATAGTTCCAAAGAGTACTTTAGCCATTTAAATCCCTAAGCAATATAAAAGGCACAGGGAGTTAATTGCAGTGTGTTCATATGTGTGATGTTAATCTAGATGTTTAGAGAAAAGTATTATTTGAATTACCTCAGAAATAGCTTGAAATGTAGTTCATAAATAGAACTGTGTAAACTGAAAAGCTATGGATGTTACCAAAGGCACTCATTCACTCCATGTTTGCAATATTGAATTTTATGAAAATCCTGTAAGTAAAATCCTGCAAGAAACATATTTATCAATTAAATATGTTAACAAATATTAACATGTTTAACTGATAAATATGTTTCTTGGAGAGTAATTGAAATTGGATTGCATTTGATAACTGTGTCCTTTAATTCTTAGAGTATATTTTTAAATCCTTGATAATTCTAGGATATCATCCAGCATAGCCATTCGATATACAAGCTTTGATGACGAAACTCTTAAAGCTTGTACATCGGACAATGATATTATGGATTTATAACTAATATTTTTACAGACGATTTCTTATAAAATAAATTTGAATCAGACATCAATGGGACTTGTGTGTCTGTATCGACACGTAGATCTGCTACTTTTTTCGTTTATTCGATTTTTAATTATTTCCTGGAGGACCTGCGTTGTTGTTGGTGGATAACTGATCGAATCCATTTACTTACTTGTAGGATTTGTTTGGTTTGGGTTCAATTTTTGAAGTTGTGCCTTTGGAAGGTGAAGAAAGAGTTAATCTTAGACATTGATTTTCGACTGTAGAGAAATTGGATACAGATATCAAAATCTTTAAAAGCGCTTGAATGGTAGCTTCTATTTCTATTGTTACTAGTTTTGTACCATCAACTATTATTTTTACTTTTGTATGCTTAGAAACGAGGGAAGCTGATATAATTCTTACAGCAGTAGGGTAGGATAAGCCATTTGTGTGTTTGTGTGAGAGAGAGAGTGTGTTTATTTACAATTTTTCTAGCTTCAGGAAACGAATATTTTGACTTACTTTAGTGGTTTGAATTTCTTTTTCTGTTATTCATGAATGGTATTAGTAAGAATAAGCTTGAGGGTCAGATAGATAAATTCGGTCAGATAAATTCTGAATTACAGTCCCAGTTTTCGTAACTTATGACATAATATCGGACTTTGGAATTTTGAATACTATGGGCTGGAAGAGAATGGCTAAACTATTGGCTTTTGAAACAGTGCAAACAGTTGGGTGTATATGGTCGGATGTGTCTATTTAGGTATGCTGCTTTGAATGAATTAGGCAAAATGGGCTTTTGAACGTGAAAATTAATAACTACTTAGATATTATCTGATCATCGCAATTCATTATTATTAGGTGAACGTTACAAACACTTTAGTCTTTAAGATATTCTTGCACTCACTATCTGTTTCACAAAGAAGTTCAAAGTCCGGTATGATACCAAGCGAAAAATTTAAGGAATTTTGAGGTGTGAGGTACTTAAATGGATCATTATATTTCTTAAATTTTATAACATTTCAGTCAGTTTATATTTCGATATTTCTACTAAAATGTTACCTGTTTCTATACACTTTCAATATTGTTTCTGTACAGTTTCATTTTTTTTACAATGCTCCAGAATGTATTATGAATAAAAATTGCTAAAACGCCTTTTAAGATATTCCTCATCATTTTAATAATAAAGCAGTATATAGCATTTAAATGCTGTGGTTAACTCTAATTTTGTACCACGTTGTTTGACAATATGTTAATTTGATCCATGGCAGTAACCAATGATTTTCTCGATGTAGGCGAGAGTCCCCTACTTCTATCAATTCACAATGAAGGCCCTCCACCAACTTTTAAGCAGAAATTACCTCAAGGTCATCACCAAAGGCATACTTAACACTTCTTCCGTAGACCCTTCCTCGTTAGCACCTTTTACCTAACCCAAATTGTTTCCTTCTCAGTAATAATGTAAGAGAGGATAATAGAAAACCCTGTAGTAAAGGTTAGACATGTAGGAGATCGGTGTATACGCAGACAGCATTTTTGCCATTTAGATTGCACATCCCAATCTTTTTTCCTATTTGAAATATCTTTCCAATTTTATTATTCCTTCAATTTTTTTATTTTTTTATTTTTGAATAACACAGCCAGAGATAAATAAAATAAAACAAAACCATGTTATAGAAAACAATGTATAAGTTACACAAAGAAAACATAAACACTAAATTCACCCAACAAACAAATGACAAGAGAAAAATAAATGGGGAAGGGAGAAGGAAAAAACAGTGATCAGTGGGGTCCCCTCGGGTGAGTAATTCCCGTTCTCATCTAAAGGAGATGAGTCCCTTGTGCGAGCAGAAAAAAATCACATTTAAAAAAGAAAAGAGAAATAAGAAGGTGTAACTTATAAAAGTGGAGCAGTGGTTTGTTTGATATGTATATATTTGTTGTTTTTGTAAATTTTAACTTTAAGTCCTTTTTACTAAGAATTGAATTTTTAGTTCAAATACAATATTCAAAAGATGGGAACTCAAATGTTTTTTATATATTTTGATAAATAGTTAAGAGAAATGTTTTTATAATGTTCTTTAGGTCTTGGTTCAGAGACTTTGTAATGTATATTTTATAAGTGAATTTATTCACAATTTAATGCATGCGAAGGGATTATTTTTTAAAAAAACATATCATTTAAATTCAACTGAAAATAACTCTGCAAGTATTGTGAATTATTCAAAACTCTTAATATATACCCTGTACAATAATAATATACATATGCAGAAAAACAAGTCTAGAAAATAATTTTTCATTGAAGGTGAATGTTTTGAAATTATCCTACGTTTTCATCGTTTTATTATTGACCACGGTAGCATAGTAGTCATGGACGCGGACTCACAACCGAGGGCTTTTCGTTGAGTCGTGGTTTTGAACCTTATTGCCACTATAGGCCTACCATGTAGATGGAGGAGATACACATTAAATCTGTCGACGCTCAAAGCCTTCTCGTTTGCGGCGTGTGAAATTTTGGAGAGAGAGTTGCCAGTTCAGGTGTCATCCCCATCAAATGATTAATTACGATGTCGCTACCAACTGTCATATTGTTGCTTCTGGTACTACATTAACGAAACCATTCAATCATCATTTTATACCAAAAATTTTAGTTTTAAAATGTTTAATTATATTAACAAATAAAACAATTTTTATATATATTCAAATTCAGATGGCGCAAAATATCAAAAAAATCTTAAATTGTAATTTTTCCCCCCCAAAATCATCTATTTAAACGTAGTCAGATACCTCAGCGTAATAAAACCTAAAATAAAGAAGAGAAAAGAAAATTCATTCAAGCAAAAAAATAAATAAAATATACTTTAAAAATTTAGTTTGTTAATAAAACTTCTAAAATGCAATTGAGCTTTCTTAAAACCTGAAATCATTCACCAAATCAAACATATTTTGAAAATCATATTTTCAAATATATTTTGCCTATTTAGAAATTAGAATTATTTAAATAAAAATGACACAGACATCATTATAAAATAGGTTTTATTTACCAGTGTAATTATTTGAAGTACACCTACTTCCATTTTTTATAAAAATCATCTGCATTTCATATTTCAATTATTATGTAGAATATATTTTTGCTAGAAATACGAAATTACAGACGTTTCTATAAGGTAATTTTAAATAATGTGTGTGCATATTTGAAATTTTTGTCTGCTCACGTTAGGATGAATTTTAATTTCTCTTTTTAAATTAATTTTAATTAAGTATGGATATATATTTTCGTAATAAAGATTCCATTAAAAGTTAGTACAATAAATGCATTTATTGAGCTAAAATATTCTGAAGTTTGATTTACGAAAACTCAATATTTTAAGATTTATAACGGCTCTTATTATTAAGTAGTCTCAGAAGGAAACGAAATTATTTCTTTTAAGCAGAAACATCTGTTTCATTTCAAACATGGAAGCATAAAACCTAAAACCTATGACAGTCTCAACCACCATGGTTAGGAATATTTGAGAAAGATATTTCAATGCAATTTTTGAATTAGTGGTAGAAATTTATCAGCCGTAATATTACCCAGGCTCATTATAATCAAATAAGTATGAATTGTATGTATTAGGAATGAAAAGTAAAATGCTTAATACAAATAAAATTCAAAAGTCGAATCATTTAAACTTTTTTCATCACCTATGGATGAATGAATTATTTTTCTAGGAATATATTATTCTCCTCATTCCTAAAAAATATTTGCATTTTATACTATTTTTTTTCTTTAAAACTCTCAAGAATATATTCTTAGAATATATTTCGTATTGAATAGAAATTCTGAAAAACAAATAAGATATATAATTTCTTTAAGTTGTAATTATAATACTAATTTGCATGCTAAATAAATATTGAGTGGCCATGTTATTGATCTATGAAAAAAGTTATTAATCATAGAAAAGAATTCAAGACGTCCCTTTCCCTTTTTTTAATATTTAGTTGTCATATTGCTTACAAGTATTTACAAAGTGTATCATTGTTTAATGGAACAAAGCTATGAAGAACAAAGAACATTAAATCAGATTTAATACTATTAATAGTAGTTTTATTTTCTTTGAAATGAATGACGCTTAGTAGTTAATTATTTTAAAACAGTATTTCTTTGTACTCTAAAGTGCCAATTGAATAAAATACCTCCTTATATCGTTAACGACCTCCCTTTAACCAGCTAAGTGTAGGAATCCGACATTGACTCAACTAGTCGACAATGGTCCCCAGAAGAAAAATTCAGTCATGCTAGTTCAACAATTGTCCATAATAGCGAAAGTGTTTCTAGTGGAGAACTGACCTTTCAAATATGCTCCATATATGTTTTATGAGATTCGTGTCTGGCTATCGAGTTGGCTGAATTATTCGCTGGAACTGTCTAAGATATACTGCAAACCAATCTTATGTGAATTATCTAGTAATATGAAATGTTGTCTTTCTGGAACATTCTGAAGTTATTTAGGTACATAAAGTTAATGAAGGAATGAAACTGTTACCCAAGTAGCTGAATATAACGAATTTCAGCCAATGAGTCTGTCAGTTTGTGAAATGGATCCAATTGATGACATACGAAAATAGCCCATGCCATTATGAAGTAACTACCAGCTTGACAAGTGCTCAGTTGACAACTTGGGTTCATGACTGCACCACACTCGAATCTTACCATCACTATCACCAAATATGATAAAATAAATCTTCATAGTAATATGGCACATTCGATATGTTCAGGAGCCCAAAAATGCTGCAATCGATGGTGGTTTCTTTGTAAAGGATCCCATCAACATATAATTGCACAGCTCAGTGTTGCTTGCTTGGTAACCTTGACAACTATTTCATACAGATATCACTATTCCCAGGTATTAAATAGAGGCTGTCAACATTGCTTTTTTAACGATGGGAAGTAATGTCTGAAATTATTTACTATCGGAAGTCTCTCTTGACACTAAAGACATTTTGAATATTTATATTTTAAATGGTATTTGACCTAACATTTTCCGATATGAAATGCCCCATTAGTCTAGTTCTAACAAGTATTCCATATTTAAAGTCTGTTAACTACCAATGTGAGGCCATAAAAACATCAGAAGATCTTTAAATGAATTACTTGAGTAAAGATGATATCCAAATAATATACTACTTATTTATAAATAAATTTCGTATACAGTGCTACAGCCATTAAATGGATATTGGCCATTCTACTTAATGTATATTGACATATTTCTATCATATGACTTTGGCTACCTTACAGTATATAAAGCTATATTTTCTAGTTATTTTGTTCAACCATATGTTTAATAATTGAATAGATTTATAGTTTATGAGACTGCATCAAGTCAAGAAACACGAACATTGGCATTTTTATAGACTTAAAGACATAGTTCTCCAAATTAAAATACTTGGTAGACTCGGCATCACTTTCTGTACTGGAAGTAAAGAAGGTCGAAGTATAAGTAATTTAACTCAACTAAACTTTGGAAAGTCATTATATAGTAAAAGAATGAATGAATATAGATACATTTCTCACTTCATAACAAAGATATCTTCGTTTGATACAGTAAAATTAACCTTACTATATGGATTTCTCGGAATAATAATTATATTTTAATTTCATTTGCAGTAATTCGATATTAAAAGTCGATTTGAAACATTTTGTAATAAAACTTTTAATTACTTGTTCTACATTTAATTTTTAAATTTCAGATGTATGGATATATATCAAGCTACTGTCATCCGAGATAACTCCTTATAGAGATAAATTCTTCGTATTTCGTAAACAATTGAAGCACATACGTATTTAATAAGCATATTTATATATTGTATAATTCTTCTGCAGATTTGCATCAGATGTTCCCTTGCAATACACACAATATATATATATATATATATATATATATATATATATATATAGTATCTATTTCGAGTAAGGTCAATTTCAAAGAAGGTGCATGAAATTAAACAACTTTGTAGTGTTGGTTAAGCTTTAGAGAAAAGTTAAATCGAATATACTTTTCGTGCTAAATTAATGCTCGAAATCACACTTTAATATAAATACAAGTCTACCTGCATGCTTTTAGTAAAACAGGACATTTTTGCATTAAGTTCTGAATTTATCTGAAATCTATTTTATCTGGAAAGGTTTAGAAAAATGAAAAATACAACCAGTCGAAATGATCTTTTTGAGTAATGAGTACGCTATCCATTGTAAATTAGCTGTCTGAAGATTAAATGCGTCAATTTTAGTTCTACAACTGAAAAATAATATCTATACGGGAAATGAATAAAAATCCTTATTGTTCTTAAAGTGCTATTCTTAATGTATTGAGTAATACTGAATTCTATTGAGTACAAAACTAATTTTGACAGCAAGAAGTAATCAGCTGGAAATGATAGGCAAATTTAAAGCTGGTATTGAAAAACATTCCATTCGACCATGAAATAGCACAGAAAGAAGTGTCTCCTATGACTATGAGGCTGTCTTTGCGTAAGTTTTTAACGTAAGAGGAAAATGAAAATTAATTTACTATTGTAATGAAATACATTGGAAGTATGTATAGTATATCATGTCCTGGATATATACATGAAAGGAACATAATTTTTTAAGCCAGAGAAAATTCAACGTAGTCAATAAAGAGGGCAATATCTACTACTATAATGGATTAGGCCAAGGATATCGCCATTTCTATATTAGGTAGAAGGACAGAATAACAGATCTCAAAAAAATAAGTAAGCTTACTGATCCTGCCCTATGAAACTTTTTCCTGGAGATAAAAATCCAGCAGATTTACTGTCAAGAGGATATTCCACTCTCCAAGTCTTATGCTGTAAATGGTGAAATGGATCAGAATGGTTTTAAGAAACTGAAGAAAACTGGTTGGTTTCCAAACCTATTATCGATGAACAAACTGTTAGGAAAGAAATAATTAACGTAAACTCAACTTCCAACAGCCCTCATTTTATACGTTCTTTAAATCAGACTGAAATGATGAACACATTATAGAAAATACCACGTTCTGTCGTGGGGATATTGCCTCCACTTACCCTTGCATACAATTACTCTAGAATTAGATTCTTACCTTTAGCCACACAATCTTGCTACACATCGTTCTCATTCTTCAGCTTTTGGGACAGACTGTTCTACTTTCGCTCTGAAGCCATGAAACATAATGAATTTCTTGAGCTGGGCTTTCGGATCTTACATTAGTCCTCAGCGCAGTCTCAATTTTTATTCGGCATTGTGCTGTACTCTTGCAAATTCAACTTCATTCTTCTTAGGAACGAAAACTCTATGTATCTAGCGCTTCTCTAGATACTTTCTTCAAAAAGACTTTAGACGTATCTACATTTATCATCCACAACATAGCTCATCAGAATATTTCTGCAGCATTATGCAGGATGATCTACCACAACCAATTTCGTCCACAACTTATTTGGCGTTCCAATACAACTTTAGACGTACCAAAACTTACTTTGGATGCACCAAGACCCATTTTGGACAAGCCAAGATTCACTTTGAGAGTACCAAGACTCCCTTTCGGTGTACCAAGATCCACTTTCTGAGGCATTACGCTGGACGAGCAATGCTTCAGAAACCACCTTTCATTATCCTCAGGACAACTTCCCAACATTTTGAAGCCATCTCCTCTGTTCGCAGATGCAATCAACAAGAATACCCCTTCTGCACCTTCTTCGGATGTCATCACGGCTTGGTAGACATTCCCTTCCTTAGTTCAATTCTAGTGTTCTCCATCCTCTTGACTTCAGGGAGACTGATAATCCCTACCAACCTATTACTCTCCTACCACTGTGAGGACCAGCTGACTATTCTGGCAAGGAAAGCAAGTGCAATTGATGTGAAATTGAAGTGAACTGCAGTCCTTATCCTACCTCTATTTAAGGTGGTACTGAAAGCGTGCAATGAATGAGAAAGGAACCGCATTCTGATTTCATGGCTTTAATTTCTGTTTGCCCTTCTGTTAAATCATTTTAAATGTTTTATTAAATTACCATTATTGTTGACATGAGAGTGGCTACTCTTGTAGAAAGTGTAATCACCTTCTGATCTGAAGTTAGACCACCATGTTTACCCATCATAAATCACATATATGGTACACAGCCATAAGATTGATAATCACTGAACACAAAAAGAAACCACATAAAGGAGTATAAATTCTTTTGAATATTCTACATGGTCATTGTTGGATTTTGAATGCTAGAAAAGCAGTTCGATCAGTTTTATCGAAATGGATCGTTTGCTTAAGGCCCGCAAAATGAAATATGACTACTCCCTCGTCATCATTTCCAGAAAATAGAATCAAAGATGCTTCAATTTTTGAGATAATAGGTTTTGATTTATCTGGACTACTACATTTAAAAGGAAAAAGAAAAGCTTGTTTTTTGCATTTATTCGTGTTTTATATTTAGAGCTTTTCATTTTGAGCTTCTTTCATTGGTAACAAATGAAGCTTTTCTACAAAATTTTCACAGATTCTTCGTAAGAAGAGGAAGACCTTCAATAGTATATGGTGACAATGGGAGTAATTTTACCGGTGCATCTAATTATTTGAAATCTTCCAGTTTAGAAACTTAAGAAGATTAGAATGACTTTTCAATCCTTCTGCCCCCTCCTGATGGGGAGGTTTGAGGAAAAGATTGGTTGGTATGATCAATCAAATTCTAAAATGAGCTCTGGGAAAAGTCTTCATCTTACGAAGAAATGGCTACAGTCCTATGCGATGCAGAGTCTGTTATAAGCTTCAGACCACTTAGTTATGTGTCAGACAAAGGATTATAAACATTTTGCTTTATTCCCTAATTCATTTTTTTAAGATTTCCAATAAATTGGTGTTCCTGATTTAGCTCAAGTAAGTGAAATTAATTTTGACAAACGAATAAGGTATCGCCCATAGTTAATTACTGTTATCTGGAAAAGATTTGATCTGAATATTTGGGACAATTGATTCACAGAAGCGAACACAAGAAAAATGAAGAGAAATTTAGTTTGACGATGTTGTGCTTATTGTAAGTGACAATACTAAAAGTACAGAATGGCCTTAAGATGCGTTATTGAGTTGTTACCTGGATAAGATGGTATTACGAGACAAGTTCACTTGTGAACCTCTGGGGGAGAATTTTTATGGACAACGTAGTGAATTTTTACACTTGAAGTTTCCTCATCTTAGTTCAAAGACGGTTTAAAGGAGACAACGTGATAATACTAACAACGAGATTTGCAAATAAACTCTAGCAATGACATTGCACCAGTTTTAAAAACAAATGTAAGATGATTGCAAAATAAATCCAGAAGGCTGAACTTGTAAATATTTCTTTCCCATTTAAACTTTAAAAAACTTATATTTTAGCCATATTTTAGAGTTAGGAAATTAATAGTAATATTTTGCATATAATAACTTTCATAAAAATAGGTAGAATGTTTTTTGTGTTTTTTTTTTTAATGTTCTAAGTGTTTTTTACAGGATAAGTTATTTTCCAACAACTTAAGTTCGGAGGATGTCATGTCTACCGATCTTTTATTTAATAATAGTTTTATAAATTGGCTCGAGCTCTAGTGTGCTTTCTTTAACTATTATCTCATAACTGTATTTTGAACGATAATTTTTCTTTTTCAATTCCTCTAGTGTTTTTTGAATAAATATTATGGATGCCCCGAAATGCCTGCTTATTTCAATATTTTGGTTTGAAACGCTGCTTTGATTTCACAAATATTTTAAAACATTCGATTTTTTAAAGAAAAGTTATAAATGCGCTAGTAGCGCAATAAAGTTATTCATTTATTTAAGGAAAGCACAACATTTAGCTCGCTGTGTTCTATGATTACTGACTTCTTTTTATTATTACGCACATCACAATCGAGTAAGATAGATATTGAATCTTATGGAGCAAGACGAAGATGATTTTCATGTAGCATAAGGTAACTACTTATGAATATTAGATCTTTCAATCCTATTTTGATAAGCCTAAGTACAAAGTATGGGAGGTATACCGACTAACCGCGCCCAAAGATTTCTAAGCTGCAGAAGTCTGCAAGTTATGTCAAGTTGTCTGCTTTTTGAGACTATCATTCATTCATCTTAATACACTATCTGGAAAAGGGTCGAATCTTCACTGGTGTCTATTATTTCGGACAAAATGTTGTGAGGATTTGATTATGAAACTATGCGATATGATCATCAATGGTGTCCAACTTCTTGTAGATAATGCATCTGTTCACTCATCTTGAGGAGCTGCCGAGAAATCAGAGTGACGTCCCTATGAAATTGTCCAACATCCACTCTATTCTCCGAATCTCATCTAAAGAGACTTCTTCATTTACCAACATAACTGTAGAAATACATTGCGGGGCTAGAGATATGGTAATATAAAGATTATCATTCTAGAAATGAAACAATGGTTTTCAACGCAATGTTATAAGTGTTTTAAAAGTACCCTTCAAAATTTCAAGACATTTTGGGTGAAATGTATAACTGTGGGTGGTGACTATGAGGAAAATAAAATAAACAATTTCGATAAGCTTCTATGTTGATTATTTCTTAATAATAATTATAACTATACGTGCGTGATATTGAAATAAAAAAAAATGATTTACTTTGAAAGAAAGTGTAAGTCCACGCATTTATTAGATAAAATTGTATTATATATAAATGTGTTAGGCAAGAATTAGAAATCATCACAACAACTTGGTTTGGTTTTTGTTGCATTTAATCTCCCATTGCAACATTGCATGCGCTAATGTTTATAGATCTCATAATTTTGAATCCTCATCAAGTGACCAAGAAGATCCTGAATAGTTAATTCACTCTATGAATATCCAATATATGACTGAGAATAAATTCTCACTCAGAAACTGTTAATTTTCCAACGTGTAAAATAATAATTGTCACCTTACGTTAAATGGAACTTATCCTGATAACCCTCACATGACGTTTAGGTGTTCAGAACTTGATGGTTCTCTTCAGATTTCGTATTTATTATTTGAATATTGTTCAAAATTACGAGAACTGTTTTCGTACACCTTTATTGCAATTTTATTAAAGCCGAGCCAAGTCTCTATCTGAAATTAACTGCGAGAGGACTTTGAGATCAGATAAAATTAATACGCAAGAGTGAAGTTAATACTATAGAACCCAACAGATCTTTAGCGAAATCAGGACCCCGTAGCATTAACATCGTCAGCCAGGATGCTCATTTTGATAAATTCGCAAACGTCAAGACAATCTCCTTAAGGAATTTAGAGGATTTAAAAGCATGTCAGTTTACTTGGATAAATACTGAAAGCTACAACAATGTATACTGCAACAGATTCAGTAATCTTAGCTAAGCAATGAAGTCAATTCATGTTTTGCAATATTTGTCACAGTTATAGTCTGATGATTCTTAGTGTTTCTTTTTATGATAATTTGGTTTTCTACCATCATTATCAAATACAATATTAATGTGATTTTTCAAGAAACAAGAACAATGATAAGATAAAAAAAGACTAAATACTTTTTGACTATAAGAATAGATATTGCATGTAAATTTGGGTTTCATGTAGGTATACTCGAATATAAAAATAACCTTTTGTTACTTAAAAAATTTAAAACAGTAAATGCTGTTTATTGTACTTGAAAACGTACCATGGAAACTACGTATTACAGAGAAAATCTAACATTGAAAATACGAATGCCATTATTTGGCGATTTCTATCTCCAATTACAATTATTGATATTTATGTAAGTCTTTGAAACGTAAAATATCTAATTGAAAAGGAAAAGGTTGGCATATGTTTACAAAAATATTAAAAAAAAAATAATGATTCATATTACGTTAGAACAAATTTCATAATAAATGATTGTTTTGATCTGTTAGAAAGCTAATAAGTGTAATAAAAAATCAGCATTTTAATGTGTAATGTTAATTTCAAAAAGTATTATCTGAATTTGAAATGCACCTATTAGAAACATTCTTGTCTAATATAGCCAAATAAATCTTTTTAACCTTAATTTTTATTTAGTAGAACAATGTTAATCTTTAAATTCATTAATAAAATATCAGATATATGTCAGGAATAAAATAAAGCACTTGATCATTCCATCTCTTCAATTCATTTTATAACTAAATGAAACAGTTTTAGTTATTATTTAGCAACCGAAAAAATGGGCTATAACTATTTAAAATTTCATAAACTTTTCTGATTATTGTAGAAACATTCTAATATTTTTTCTTCATTTTTAATGCTGTTTCTTTGAGGAATTTTCAAAGATATCTTGAGATCAAAACCTGAATCTAACAAACATCAAGAATTGAATAGGCATTTTGGTACAAAAATGGCATATGCACACTCTTAAATAGAGAGACTCAACAAATTAATACTGAAAATAGTGAAATGTAAATAAATTAAAATAATTTAGGAAAATTAAAAGTAATTAAAGTCTAAATCTGAAATTTAATTTGTCCCTCGTATCACTTACGTTAAGTTGAACTGAGCATGGGATACAGTATAAATAAAAAGCAGTAGTGCCTCTTAAATTACGGAAATAATTTAATTTATCTTAACTCTACCCAAAATTTCATCCAAATGCTTTTGTGAGCAATTTTACATACTAACATTTAAAAGAAATGTTGTTGATTTCGGTTCTTTATCCGTTCGGATAAAGAACAAAGCAAAATATGACTCTGAAATAGGTGAAATAAATTTTAAATATAAAGCTATTATAATAAAAATAAAAGTGTATCTTGTAATACAAATAAGAAAAGTAAAGCCTTTCATCACACAAACAGTTACTCATTAATACTTAAGTGTGAAATATTATCCTCTAATATTCCAAATGTATGTCCAAAATATTGTCTCAAAATTAATCCTCTACTTTTCAAAAATGAAGCCTTCAAAACTGAATACTTTACTGAAACGAACAAAGTAAATGCAATCTTTAAAATAAATCTTTGTTCCGAAATATTCATCAATGAAAAAAATTAATATTTTATTGCAAAAATAGTACGACTACGATATGAATTAGTACCTTACATCCTTTTCTGTTTTAATTTTATCCTGGAGTTCCTGATAAGATTGTGCAAAATTTCTATTTTGTAAATGTTATAATTATATATCTTAAGGTAATAACAATTAAAAATACAATGAGAAAATTTTTGTACTATTCATGTGTTATTTGAAATGATAAAAATTTCAATCTGAATAAATTAATTGAATAAAAAAAAACGCTGAGTAACCTTTCCGTAATTGGTTTTAGTCAATTTTGAGATACTTTTTTCCCAAATTAAATAAGCGTTTGAAAATGCAGTGTTTATTTGTGAGGAAAAGATACTTCTAAAGAATTTCAACTCTTATTTTTGACTGAAAATTATTTTAAAAATTTAAATACTTAATATAATTGAATTTGAAAAAAAAGTAATTTTAAATGTTACTATGCAATACTGATGTAAAATAACAAAAAAAAATATTTAAGCTAAATTTGACTTTTTTTCTCAATATCTTCATACGAACAATTAAAAGAAATTTATAAATAAGTTGTTTTGAAATTACCATACTAATATATTTTCTAGAATACTTCTTCACTTTCTTCTCTTTTAATCTAAGTTGGAATTACAGAAATGTCTTGAATAAGGAAATTCTCAATGCGAATTTCAGCTTACAAATTTATTAAGTTTAATAAACACATGTTATAAAACAGCTGATAAATAAATTCGTTGTCCTCAATAATTTCTGTTTTATTTTAGAAAAGTATAACGTGAAAAATATTTTAGTCATTCTCATACTAATTATTCGTTTAAAATTTAAATTTTATATTTAAATAATATCTCCTATTTATAATATATTCATTATCTATTAATAATATATTTATAATATATTCATTATCTATTAATAATATATTTATAATATATTCATTATCTATTAATAATATATTTATAATATATTCATTATCTATTATTAATATATTTATAATATATTCATTATCTATTATTAATATATTTATAATATATTCATAAATTATTTTAGGATATATTCCTCTTTATAATATATCCTAAAATAATTTATATTATTTTAGGCCTACTACCTCTATCAATGTTTATTTTATTGTAATAAATAAATAAGTAAATACATTTAATGAAATGTATTGCTTTGAACATTTAATATTTTTTGCGCTTGATTTTGTGCCTTAAAGGCAGAAGTTTGACAGCTATTTCTCGTTCCTTGAGAATATCTCTTACTCAGAGTCTAAATTTATAGATATTATCAATCGTTTTCACAATATTTTTATAGACTTGTCAAGCTTTTAATTAAGAGTTTTATCATTTCTGATCTCTTTGAAATACTCTGCTTTGGAGAAAATAAAAGGAAATAGAGAAAACTAGACTGCCAGCAGCGAAGGCTTACTCAGCGAAACTGCGAATGTATATTCCATTTATCCATTTCTGAATCGTCTCCTAATGATTAATAATAAAGCATATAGGATATCTTAGATATATAACTTTGGTATTTATCTTTACTCATCTGTTCCTTTAGAGGATTCTCATCTTTTTCTTTAGAACCTTCCATGAAGAACAAATATTAATTTTCTTTTCGAATATTTGAAGGTAAAATGCCAAAAGTACTAACGAAGAAAATTACGATAGAATTCTGCAAAAAAGGGACGTATAAGTACAAAGAAAATGATTCTTTTTCTTTCATTAATATATTAAATTTTGAATCACTTCAAAGATATTTGATTTTTAAGGCTCATCATATTTTATTTATTTAGACGAAAATTTGGAAAACATGTTCGAAAAAAAAAATACTGAATAGTTACACTTTTATTCCATTTTCTTCGATAGTATTTTTAAAAGCAGTATGGAGTCTAGGTGTCCAGTTCCTTAAGAATAAGAATTTTAAAATATGTATCGTTTTGGAAAAATATTATTACTTAACACATGTTCAAAAGATATTTCATTATTCTTTCGATATTGCTTAAAGTCCTACAGAAAATTTGAACTTAGAGAATCATGTTATTCCTGTTTAAAACGCTAATATAACTTGGATATAAAATTTATTATCAAACAACATTTTATTCATGTTTTATGAATTAAAATGGTACACAATGCAAATCTAATAACATTCGTACGCGATTTATGTACACAAAAATATCAATGATTTTAATGGAAGGGATGAAAAGTAAGGTTTGATTGTAAATTTTCAATATTTGCCTTCAAAAAAGTCAGGCTTAACCTTATACCTCCTTGACCTGTTCCTTTTATTTATTTTTTCTTTTTTTTTTAAGACTACTGAAAATTGCGCATTAACACTTTTCTACGAGAAATGAAGGTAGAAAGGCAATGAAATACTTTGTTACGATAGTACATAATGTAGGATTAGTAACATTTATGACTCTAAGAAGTCAAAATGATTGATATCTCTTTTAAAACTAAACCTTAAGTACTTTGTCAATGCTTATTACCTCTCCTCCCCCATTAGGTCTTTTTTGTTATTAAACGTTCTGTTTCAAATTATCACCGAATGCATCTAAAAATACGCTGTGATATCACCTTAGTCAAACTTTTTACAACGTTTTTCTGAATTTCACTTGGTGTGTGTGTGTGAGTGTGTGTGTCATCAAATTTTCGACCGTTAATTTAACCAACTTCCCATCAAGCTAGAGCTTTGAAATTTTGGGAATCGTTCGTACTCGCCTAACAATGTAATATTTAGTCGTTTGCGACAAGTTTTAACTCATATTTCAATAATTTTAATAAGTCAAAATATTCTTTCCCCTCGGCGCTTTTAGAATTGAGGAACAAATTTCTTTCCCCCTCTGGGAGCACCGGGCACTCCCCACGCAGCATGCGGTATCGTAAACCTTTTGTACTCACAAAGGGGAGATACTATCTCCCCTTTACTATCTCCGAGATAGTAAGGGTTGCTGACTTTTAGTCAGTAATCATTCTCAAGAAAGAAAGTTTCCAATATTTGGCGCCGTGTCTTATCACAATAATTTTTTCTGAATTTTGGTTCCCATTCTTTTTTTAATAGAATGACTTACAAACTTTCAAATGCATGTTTTGATTTTATGAGTATTATGAATTTTTTAATACTCTCACAAATGTCTCTTTTTAAGTGAATTTTAAAGTTAAAAATAACTAACAGTTTTAACTAATATTTCAATAATGTTCTCTAATAAACTTTGCCACCATATAAAAACGTTGTTTTTAAAAACGTTGGTTTTTATATCGAATTATTCAATGTGGATTTCTAGTCATTGAGAAGAGTATTTAATCGTTGGTCATTGGATAAAATGCCATCATTCGTGTAATTTGTCTATGAAAAACTGGAAAATGCTTGTCCTTTAATGTTTTATTACATTAGGTTAATTTTGAAAAATAAAACTTGTCTTTGGACTTTGTTTGCATTAAATTAAAATTTTTACCTAATAATGGTAAATTAAACTCCTAAATTTAGTAAAACATTATGACAAATAAGCAATGTGTGGTTTCCACTTCATTTATTTTTTAAATGGTATCTTTAAAATTCAAATCTCTAAAAGTCTCAGAAATTAATCATAAAAATATTGTAAAACGCTTACCTTTCTACTGTTCACTTACTTTTGCGAAAAGGACTGATTGTTAAAATCCCCAGTCCTCTTCTTCACACAACTGTACAAATACAAGTAACCTAGAATTCAATGCGTTACTTACAATTTTGTTTACTGCGCTTAGGTAGAATAGAGAGATTGATGTGATCCACCTTTCATATTCTTAGTAACTAAATATTCTCGAGGGATAACGTGGTGATTTGCAAATATCCTTGGTGCCTTTCGTTTTAAATGGCTTATAAAACCCCAAATATGGCAAGTGATCCATCTGCTGTTTCTGACGTTTTATTTGGTAAAAGGATCACATTTTCCAAGAAATAATTGCTGAAAACTTTGAATATTCATTCGCTTTTAATCTCTATTGTCAAAGTTATCGTGAACAGCAGTTCTTAATTGAATTCTTGGTCCATAATATATTGAACCTATACCAATAATAGCCCTTCATTACTTGGTAAAATTGACTACTCCAATTGTATGGAGAAATGGGTCATTAGCAGGTAATTAAGTAAATTGTTTTCAGCATAATAAATAATGTTATAAATACGTGTTTGAACTGCATTGTTTCTCAAGAGAAATTGTTAAGCATATCATATGCAGTTTTGAGTAGACACTGCTTTTAAAACCTTTTTAAAAATCAAGAAAACCAACTGTTCTCCGATATTGTCTGGCTTTTCTGATCTTAATTAAAGTTATGAGATGTATGAGGGATGAAAATCATCATCATCTCTTTTTGCCGTTGAAGCCATCAAACCATCAACAGTAGGTATTTTCTGAAGGTTTTTTTTTTTTTTTCAATCGTTGTAAATATTTGAAATCTTTACCAAATTTATCAGGTGACACCTTCACATGTGATCATTTATCTTGGAGGAGTTCAATTAGTCTCCTTTGAAGCATAACTGCATGTAAGGCACATGGAAAGGCATTTGTCTGATAAAGATCTAATGAAGTCGAAATTCAAATAATAACATTAATAATAATAATAACATTAACAACATTAACATCGAATCTTAAATAAACCTTTCTGAAGCTATGTATTAGAAAAATTAATCTTAATAAAAGTAGTTGACTTTACTGAATGAAGATTGCTTTGATTATGGTTTACTTTGAAAACAAATACATTTCTATTACATCTTTCATTTTACGATCATGAAATACTTCCTTTATGTACTCCAACTTGAAATAATTTGTTTAAATACATATAAAGAAGCGAAAACATCATAAATTTGAAACTACTATTTTTTTAATTAAAACAATTTAATTAAAATGGCTTGCAAAAGTTTCATTTTCTCATAATTACTGAGTAAATATGAGGCTTAAATATATATATGATGTTTTTAAAACATAAGTTTGTTTGTTGTTATTAATTGAAAGATTTAATTGTAAATGGAAGCAAAAATTAATATTTTGTTATTTCACTAATAAGTTTCTCTTTTAAAAGTGAAAAAGTATAATGTTATTCATATTTAAACCCCTAGAATTTACTCATGTACTCATATTTTTTCATGTAATTTACTCATGTATTCCTATTTACTCATGTATTTACTGAATATTTCATGGAAATTTAAATGAAACTTTTATTAAACTCATACCTATTTTCATAGTATTTGAAAAAAAAAATTCTTTAAATATTACTTTTAATCTTAAATATTTAAATGTTTTTCTTCTAAACCTTTCGTATTTAATTAGGAAACGATATTTACAGTATCACTGAAGAGTTTAGTTTACAAAAACGATATCTAACGTATATTACAACAACATGAAATGTAATGCAAGATTCTAATAACTGTTATATGATTTTAGAATGTAATCATTTATATGATTAATATAAATATATTTGTTAATGTCTTTTGAAAAAGTATATTTGATTATTACTTTTGCTATATATTTAAAATAGTTATTTGTTTTACGTATTAAAGCTTTTCGACAACATCCAACGATGATACTAAAGTCTGGATTTCTTTCAGATCTCTTGTATATTTTTGATTGTAAGTCGAGAGTGTTTTTTTTAATCTGTCTAAAATCCAAACATCGCATACGCAATAGCTCCTCAAATTCAGTATATGAATCCTACTTTCCATTAAAAAAGTGTAAAACAATATTTTCAATACTTATTTAAGTCTAATATTTATAGGAATAATAAATTTAAATTACGATTAAGAAAAAAATTTAAGTACCAATTTTTTTTTTATTTACCATAATTTTTTCATTCAAATTACAGATTTCTAATTTCCAAAATTATGTACACATCTAGTGTGATTATTTTAAAAACATACATTATTGTTTCATTGTTTAGCATTTAAAATACCTTCCAAATGATGTCTATTGATTTTAAAAGTTTTCTGTAGTTATACTGGACATTTTTGCTAATTTTTCTTGTAATCCTTCAGCTGTAGGTTCTATGCTCTTAATAGTATTCTTCTGAAAAAAAATTTACAATTTAGACCCCAAATTTTATATTACAATATGATTGAAATATAGAAGTAGTATATGCAACTTCATTTTACAATTGTACAACAAACCTTTTGAGACCCTGAAATTTGGGATTCTTACGTAAAACTTTTGTTAATTAACACATTATCGATTATTTATTTTTGAAATTATTTTAATATATCTTTTAATTTGTGTTTTATTGTTTTTATAAATAAAAACTTAAGTAGTTGTTAATGTTCTTTTAGACTGCATTCAAAATGACATTAGAAGAGTATACTCAATTTTGATCTTTAGTTTAATAAGAAAATGTCCACCATTGTAAGTCGAAAGGGAAAAAAATCTTATAACATTCGAACATGTTACTAAAAGGGTTTAAATGCTTCCAAAGTTAACGTAATTGATAGAATACCTTCCAATCAAATCAATGTAAATTAAAATTCCACACTCCATTAAAATTACATATAATTTCTTGCACCCTTATAAGAAAATAGGAGAATGTTATTATTCAATAGTTATTTTCAGTAACAATTTTTATGTGCTTATTATATCCACGGTACTCTACTGTTATTGTAGTATCTGTTTCAGCATTTTTCATTACTCTGTTGAAATTCACCAATTTCAGATTTTCGGTTTGGACGACGACTTTGTGAACCTGTAATAACATAGATACTGGTAATAGATAGTTTGCGCGCTGCTGACGGAAATGTATCAACATTTTGTACAAAATGGCAGGTAATATTTTAAAAGTAGAGGTCCATGGCTCTTTAATTGATTGATTGTTTATTTACGACTCATTTAGAAGTAATTCGAGGGTTATGATGGTGGACTTCTTTATTTTGATCCTCGATCAAGTGAATATGAAGATATCTCTAAGTGTGAGCTGTAAATACAAGATTTTACACTACTCTATCGTAAAAGGTTTGAAGCCTCAACAGATTTAACATGCATCAGACTCATTATATGACGGGTATTTAGCGGCATCAGGATTGGATCCCATGACTCAACGTAAACAACGTCGACCATTATCTCCCGACCGCAACCACTCATCTTATACGGCCACAAATTTAGCTTAGAAAAAATGACAAAATTAATCAGCTTATACATACTAAAAAATACGATATTTCATTGTTAAAAATAGATAAATTATTTTCAATAAAAGAAGTAAAAATATATTCTTTAAACTAGAAAATTATTTTCATAAACTATATTCTTTAAACTGTGAAACAATTATCCGTGCATTGATTTTTACAATCTTGTATAAGTTCCAGATCATTGTTTGATTGACTAATTCGATATGCTTCAAACAAATATTCATGTTCGAATATTTGTATATAAGCTTAGTAATATTCGTATAATATATTCGTGTTCGTATGAATTCATGAATATTTGTTCAAGCCATATATCTCTTTTTTCAATTAACAAGTTTGAGAAATAACAAAAATAAACTACACCTTAACCTACTCAGACCCAAGGCAAACTTTGAACCATAAATTCATTTGAATCAACTGGTTTTAAATACATGAAAAAGTACAGAAAAATATTTAAGGAATTACTTTAATTTCAATTTTTGAGAAATTAAATGTCTTCTGGCTGAGATATTGGGACAAAGTGACATTATGAAGTTAATTTAATGAATAATTTTTGTGTAACGTAAAATTTAATCACAAAATATTCCTTTCCGAACTATTTCTCCCTCTCAGTAGGGTCTTTTCCTTCCAAAATTTATCATTCTTTTTCTTTCTCTCTATTCCAGTTATACTATTCAATAATTCCTCACTTTTAAGCTGTTTCTTAGTGAAAACTCGCAATCTCTAAGAAATGTTGTCTACCAGTACGGGAATTATTGATTTTCTGCCCAATACATTCGAATTCTGGGAAATTTTATGTTAGACATAATTAGTTTAGTTTAGTTTTTATTAACGTCGCACTCGAATTAACACAAGGGCTATTGGCGACGGACCTCGTAATTTTGAACCATGGTCAAGTGACGAGGACGACACCTGAGCTGACACCCCCCTCTCCAAACATCCACACCACACCAACGGGAGGACTTTGGGCCCCGAACGGATTTAACGTGCATCAGCCCCGGCTACACGGCGGGTCTTTGTCAGGCAAGGATCGAACCCGCGACTGAACGAAAGCCGTCAGCCGCTAGTCCACGACCTTGACCACTAGGCTACCGCGGCTCTAGACATAATTACAGTGATCTCGAAAAGATGTTTCATTTCATTTTCTGATAGATACAGATTATTTCCCGCATCTGTTAAATGTCTATATTTGAAGAATTCAGTTAGTAATCAAAAATATCAATCTGAACTGAAGTACATGACATAAATATAGCTTCAAATCAAGTGACTTTCATTGTCATTGACCCAATGTCTCGTACAGGCGACATTGAAATAATAGCGCTTTAAGCAAGGAGTGGGAAGATTTGAGTGCGAAACTAATATTATTATTTATAAACAACAATTTTAAGGAATTCAACAGTATTTTTAATAATTTGCTATCATATAAATAATAGAAAAATATGAACACTTAGCGATGCACTTGTGTGTAATTTTCTTTCTCTCAAAAAACATCTTTTTTTTCCATAAATAAGTTAAGAATAAAAAATGTTCACTATGAATAATTTATTTTAGTACCATCATTTATTAATAAGAAAATTAACTAATCATGGTACATTTGACGCCTTCTATTTATATCTGCTGTATTTTTGAAAGTGTTGTTTCGTGTCTCCTATGGGCGACACCGAGACAGAGGAGGAGGATGTAGTCAGAAAATTACTCTAAGTCTAAAATCCACATTAACAATAATTGAAAGGGTGATGATACTTTCAATCAGAATTCTTGAAATTCGCGATATTAAAATTTCCTTCTTGCTATGGGTAAGAATGCATTGCAAATCTAGAAGCTGTAATGCAAATAAGCGAGTTCCAGAAATAAACAAATAAAATAACTTATAGAATTTAAAAATAAATATGAAAATGAACTTCTGGAACTATTTCACCTACTTGTTTTCTTAAATTATAGATAGTTTGTCACTAGATAAATGGTGAGACTATTTCTCGATTTCCTTCGAATAGTTATAATCATTTTACTTTCACGTGTTGTAACTTGAGGATAATATTTCTTCCAAATTCTTTGATCTCGAACTTTCAAGAAATTTTGCATGCATCGGTATTAATAGAAATAATTCTAATACATATATTTCTTTTTCTATGTTTGTATATATATATATATATATATATATTATTTTTGATTATTAAAATATATGTTTATGTTTATATAAAATAAAA